>JACEFZ010017994.1:267500-309473 GCA_014155875.1 Cepaea nemoralis | reverse complement strand
TTTTGTACTCAGAGAGAACTTACCGTCAAGAGACAATACGCACAGAACGAAGAAAGCGAAAAATCGAAGAGCATACAGAGACCTCCAAGAGAAAGAAAGCAGAATCTCAATCCTTCCAATTAAAATAAATTCTTATCAAGGAATACTCCTCACCTCATCCAAACGCTAATCCTCACTAATCCATTCATACTCAGCCTCCTACCTTCCTAATCCCTCGTCACTAAATAAGTAAGACTACCTACCGAAAAGACTACTACTATTTAGATTCCTCCTCACCCTCTCATCTCCTCCCTCTCCTCCTCCTCTTCTCGCCTCCCTCCTCCTCTTCCCTCTCACCTCCTCCCTCCTCCTCCTTCACATTTCCTCCTCCTCCTCATCTCCTAACCTTCACATTCCTCCTCCTCCCCCTCCTTCCTCCTCCTCTCTCCTCTACTCCTCTCCCTCTTCCTCCTCCCTCCTCCTCGCCTCCTCCTCCACCCTACTCCTCCTCCTCCCTCCTCTCCTCCCTCCTATTCCTCCCAACTCCTCCTGTCTCCTCCCTCCTCCTCCCTCCTCTTTCCTCATCCACCTCCCTCTTCCTCCTCCCTCCTCCATTTACCCAAGACAGGACAGACAGTCAGACAGATAGTCGGGAATGGGATCTTATATGACTACTTATATAATTTAAATGAGATGCTCTCCACCATGGGCTGGGCCGGGTCAGACAGACAGACAGATAGATAGATAGATAGATAGATAGATAGACAGACAGACAGACAGACAGACAGACAGACAGACAGACAGTCGGGAACGGGAACTTATATGACTACTTATATGAATTAAATGAGATGCTCCCCACCAGGAGTTGGGCGATGCCGGGCCGGGTCAGACAGACAGACAGATAGATAGTCGGAACGGGACCTTATATGACTACTTATATGAATTAAATGAGATGCTCCCCATCAGGGTCTGGGCGAAGACGGGCCGGGTCAGACAGACAGACAGACAGACAGATAGACAGACAGACAGACAGACAGAGACAGACAGACAGACAGACAGACAGACAGATAGTCGGTAACGGGAACGAGAACTTATATGACTACTTATATGAATTAAATGAGATGCTCCCCACCAGGGTCTGGGCGAAGCCGGGCCGGGTCAGCTAGTATACTATATCAGAACCTGTATTTCTGCTCTGAAAATAGTAAGTGTATCATTTATTAATTTCTTTATGTGTGTATGGTGTTTATTATTAATTCCCCGCAACAAAGTGTGTATGTGTGTGTGTGTATGTGTGTGCCTGTGCGTGCGTGCGTGCGTGTGTGTGGAAAAGGGGGGGGGGGGCGGCGTTGACTTTATTTTCATAAGCTGTCCTGATATTGTATTGCTGTATTGACCGCTGTTTCGATGTGTCAAATCGAGTGACGTTCTTTGGATTGCTAGAAAAAGGTGCTTCCAGTTGAGTAAGTAGAACTGCTATCCGACTTGGAAAATGACCTTCTGTTATCAACGGATTACCATTGTATAGTCCATATACTTTCATATGCGGTGTCTGCGAAGAATTCTTGGTATTAAGTGGCAAGACAAAATCACAAATACTGAAGTATTGGAAAGATCAGGTTGTATGACAGTTTATTCCATGCTCAGTCTTCGTAGACTTAGATGGATAGGACATCTTAGGAGGATGGATGATGGTAGAATACCAAAGGATATCTTTTTTGGTGAATTACAGATGGGTAAGAGATCTCAGGGTCGGCCTCTACTACGATACAAAGATGTGTTTAAGCGGGACATGATTGATACAGGAATTGATAATGCACATTGGGAGCAAGTCGCCGCTGAAGCGTGTTGCATGGAGGGCAAATATCAGAAATGGAATAAAGTCAAAGGAGAAAATTATTGCAGAAAAGTCACACACCAAGCGTTTGAGACGTAAGATGGTGCATGATGGTGGAAATGACCACGTGTTCACATGCACCCACTGTGAACGGACATTTACAGCGCAAATTGGCCTTATCAGTCACACTCGCTACCGCCATAGTTAAAAGTTATTATGCCTTTTTAAAGCACAAACTATCGTCTGTCAAGACGGCAAGGTGCCAATGAATGAATGAATGAGTCTATATACAACCTCGAATATTTAACTCTAATGTTACATCAGTACTAATGTATGTATTAGAAATTAGTGTGTTATGGTGTCTCTGTGTCTTTGGAGGTACGAACAGTCCAGGTATCTGGCTCCAATTTTGCCTAGGCAGTTCACTCATGTCCTGTTGTCATAAGGCTTCTTGAAGTCCTTGTCTTGTTTGGACAGCGGACACTCGCTGAGGGCACGATCTTTTGAGCAGTAACAGCAGATTTCTGTCCTGCCGCGACACGTTGTTCTACTGTGTCCAGCCCTCTAGCACCAAGATCACTGTATAACTCTAGGTATGAAGCGTTCTCGCTGTTGTGATTTTTTTTGGTCCATCATCACTGACAGGCATCTCACTCATCCCATGTTGTCACTACTGCGAGTGTTGTTGGGATCTTGGCGTATTTCAACAGCTGCCCCACCTTTACGACTTGAATTTGAGGGTTCTCCTGCTGCAGCTGCTTCTGTATTTGGTCCTCTGTTAGCTCCACTATGATGCGCTTGATCACCCATCTGATCGTCTGCCAAATGTCAGTGTTTTTTTTAATAGTTATAGTTAACTATAATCAGCAACTATAGCTTTCAATTTTTACATTGTCTAGTGCATCCTCTAGTCTCTAATTCTCTACTTCTATGAACACCAAACAATATATATTTGTTTATTTGTGAATTGTTTTAGTGGCATTAAAGGGTTCCCCAACTGATATTTACGTGTAATACATGTCCCATAGTTTGTATAGACCCACCACCACATAGTGGGTGAAGGGGTCGGTGTCACGTAGGCCACTTTGATTTATTTCCTGGTACCCATTTCAGGTTGGGTCAACCTGGGAGGCCATTCAATTTAACAAATCCATCCCAGGGTAGTTTCCAACCCATGTCCACCGGGCTGACAGACGAAATAATCAAAAAGTGAAGACATGGCTTGATCGTACTAAGTAATGAAGAAATAATTAAAAAGTGAAGAAACATGGCATGGTCGCACTCTAAGAAATGAAGAAATAATCAAAAGGTGAAGACACGTGTCTTGGTAGCACTCTAAGAAGTATAGAAATAACCAAAACATGAAGAAACATGGCTTGGTCGCACTCTAAGAAATGAAGAAATAATCAAAAGGTGAAGACACGTGTCTTGGTAGCACTCTAAGAAGTATAGAAATAACCAAAACATGAAGAAACATGGCTTGGTCGCACTCTAAGAAATGAAGAAATAATCAAAAAGGTGAAGACACGTGTCTTGGTAGCACTCTAAGAAGTATAGAAATAACCAAAACATGAAAAAACATGGCTTGGTCGCACTCTAAGAAATGAAGAAATAATCAAAAAGTGAAGACACAAGGCTTGGTCGCACTCTAAGACGTGAATAAATAATCAAAAAGTGAAGACATATGGCTTGGTCGCACTCTAAGAGAAATGAAGAAATAATGAAAACGTGAAGACACATAGCTTGGTCACACCCAAAGACATGAAGAAATAATCAAAAAGTGAAGACACAAGGCTTGGTCGCACTCTAAGACGTGAATAAATAATCAAAAAGTGAAGACATATGGCTTGGTCGCACTCTAAGAGAAATGAATAAATAATGAAAACGTGAAGACACATAGCTTGGTCACACTCAAAGACATGAAGAAATAATCAAAAAGTGAAGACACATGGCTTGGTTGCACTCTAAGATGTGAATAAATAATCAAAAAGTTAAGACATATGGCTTGGTCGCACTCTAAGAGAAATGAAGAAATAATGAAAACGTGAAGACACATAGCTTGGTCACACTCAAAGACATGAAGAAATAATCAAAAAGTGAAGACACAAGGCGTGGTCGCACTCTAAGACGTGAATAAATAATCAAAAAGTGAAGACATATGGCTTGGTCGCACTCTAAGAGAAATGAAGAAATAATGAAAACGTGAAGACACATAGCTTGGTCACACTCAAAGACATGAAGAAATAATCAAAAAGTGAAGACACATGGCTTGGTTGCACTCTAAGATGTGAATAAATAATCAAAAAGTTAAGACATATGGCTTGGTCGCACTCTAAGAGGAATGAAGAAATAATGAAAACGTGAAGACACATAGCTTGGTCACACTCAAAGACATGAAGAAATAATCAAAAATTGAAGACACATGGCTTGGTTGCACTCGAAGATGTGAATAAATAATCAAAAAGTGAAGACATATGGCTTGGACACACATCTGAGATGTTAAGAAATAATAAAACATTGAAGTCATATGGCTTTGTCGCACTCTAAGACGTGAATAATTCATGAAAAAGTGAAGACACATGGCTTGGTCGCACTCTAAGACGTGAAGAAACGTCAAAGAGAATACTGGAGAACACAATACTGCTGAAGAGAGAAATTCAGATCTATCAATGCAGACATGCATGGAATTAAATGTACACAAGACAGACAACTAGGGATTGGAATTACAAGGAAGCTTCACGACCAGCCTAAAGACTGAAACACTTGATAATAATAACAAAAATAAATTGTCTGTGATGTGATAGCACCATCACATTTTGTAGGCCAAGAGCAAGAAGGAAAATAGGTGGCAAATATTTCCCTCACTTTTGCAAGCAACAAGCCCAAGTGTTGAACCTGTTTCAGCCCATGCTCATGGCACTACCAGCCCAGCTCGCTATCAGTTTCGCTAGTTTGCCTGCCCAAGATGTGGTGTTACCGAGATATGTCAATAACTAAGCGTGCTCCCAAGGTGGCCAGAGGAAACGCTTTAAAGATACTCTGATGATTTCACTAAAAGCTTTTGAAATTCATCACGACTGCTGCCAATGACCAAAATTTATGGCGTACAACAACAGTGAATGCATTGTAAGGGCAACTGGAGGACACTCAGAACCCTTCACCATAAGATCTGGAGTACGACAAGGTTGTGTCCTGTCCCCTCGCTTGTTTATAACATATATAGATAACATATGTAAAGAAACCAGCCAAACAGAGATCGCAAAGAATACCGCATGATGAGAACACAGAAGAAGAACCATCTGCAAATCTAACCATTAAAGAACTCCTGTTTGCGGACGACCAGGCACTAATAGCAAAATCAGAAGCTGAATTACAATACCACATGAATAGTCTAAACTAAATTTTCAGGGAACATAACATGAAAATTAGCACAAGCAAATCAAAGGTAATGACTATAACTAAAGAAGAAAAAACGACAACAATTCACCTAAACGAACATCCCTTGAAACAAATAAAGTGTTTCAAGTACCTAGGAAGTATAATATCATCAAATGGCAGATGAGAAGACGAGATCGAAAATAGATACAATAAGGCAAACCAACTCATTAGACAAATGGCACCAATACTATAGAACAAACATTTATCAATAACTACTAAGAAAGCACTTTACAACACAACCTTCCTACCAACTCTATGTTACCAATGCCAAACCTGGACAATAACAGAAAAAGAGAAAAGAAAAATCACAACAACAGAAATAAGATTCATGAGAAGAATACTCAACGTGTCAAGGAGAGATAAGATCGGAAATGAAGAAATTAGGACTAAAGTGGTGGTTATAGCAGCATTAGATTTTATTAGAAAGCAGCAAGTCTTAATGGTTTGGCCATGCAAGTAGGTTACCATGCAACAGCATACCACAACAAGCAATGATGTACAGACCAGATGGAAGAGGAAGAGGCCAACCACGTAAACGTTGGACGGAGGGAATTGCTGAGTCCATGTTAATATCGATACATGCAGCCCATAATCGGGCACTCTCACGATGTTTATACTTCACTTCGACACTGCAAGGTACAGGAGGAACATGATGAGATGAGATGAGATATCATTACACCAGGGTGTGAAGCAAACTGGACTGCAAGAGCTGTGTAAACAAGATTGGACAAAAAGAACCACTGCAGGAGATCCTTCTCCTGGAACGTCAAACATTCTTTGCCCACATTGTCGAAGAACATTTCGAGCCTAAATAGGCCTTATCAGCCATCTTAGAACTCACAGCTCCAAACTTTCAACCCCACTGGATGAAATTAATGGTCATCACAATTCTTGGTGGACAAACGCCAAACATCAATAACTAATTGGATTGAAAAATTAACAGATAACATGTTTTGGAATATATATCAGAACCAAAGGGATTAGGAAAGAAAGAAAGACACGGGGGCTGCGTGGTCTCGAGGTATGGTGTCTGCCTCGAGTGCTGGAGGTCCCTGCTTCAAGCCCCGGTGTGGGCCGGGATTTTTTCACGTGGACTTCTAGTAATAAAATTTCCTCTGGTCTCTGGGTAGTGAGATCGGACGCCCGTGTGTATTGTTGCGCACGTAAAAAATTCCTTGGCAGTTGGAAATCGAAAAAGAGTAGCCTAACGGCGCTGCCCGGGCAAAATTTCGAGTTAAAAATCTACCCAAAGTATTTCAAGATCCTCACCGTGCTACGGAGTTCGTGCACTGAGCTGAGTTTTTCAAGACTCAGGTTTGAGTTAGGAGAAGAACGAAGCACTTATGGATTGCACCCGTGTGCCGTGATGTTGATCCATCGACTAAACTAAACTAAACTAAACTAAACTAAACCAAAGGGATTGTTTGTCAAGTAATCTGTTTGTCAATTTATCTAACAGTGAAAATTCTCATGGCCTGGTTACACATTAAAACACGAAAACACAACTGGAGGGCACATACTAGGGAACAGAGACATACACAGACATATCAGTGCAGGCATACGAGGAAATAAAGAGAGCGGCACAAAACAGACACCGTCTTTTGTCCTACTACTTTTGCTGCAAAGCGTCGCAGAAAGAAGTGGATGTAATTTGTTCTGTGTTTCGCTTGTCTCGTTGCTTGTGCCAGTGTCACATTTGATTTCTTTAATATCTCTTTTACTCCATGTAGCCAGCTCTTCCTGAGTTGTTTCCTCACCTTGAATTCCGATGTTCTCATCGGGAAAGTTCTGCTCTGGTCGGTGGCTGGTTTTTGTCTTTTCTAGTTAAATGTCCGAACCATTTAGTTCTTTGGTTTTCTATCAAGTCAGTAATCAGTGTTATCACAACACTTTTAGCTCCTTTACCATATGCTGTCCGGCCATTATGATGTTCAAATCCGAACACAGAAGACATCTGACTCACAGAGTCCAGTCCCGGAAACAGAAATACCTTGACTACATCACATATAACAGGGTCAAGGCAGAACATTGATGGAGGGCGTGGTTCCTGGAAGAGAGGCAGTGGTCGACCAGCACGACAGAGTATACAGAACATCGAAGTGACTGTCAGAATCTTGCATTCAGCAATTACTCAGGCTCGTGTTTCTTGACAAGTGCGATACAAAACACGGTCACAGAATGACTTGACGTGACACGATACAACTACAATTCCAAACACTTTATTCACGCAGCTCACTCATCACAACCATTACATGCATCGCGCATTTACAATCGAGATGTCATAATATATTCAATAGATCTACAAATGCAATACAACTTACAATCCTACAACCCAGGCACACGGTTTCCTAATACTAACACAGGCTTTCTATCTATTCGCGTTCAAACACACAAATCGCACAAGCTCCATTCAAATTGTCTGCCCAGTGCCAGTCCCCAAGCCGTCTGTAGCTAACTCGCCGTGAGTTCCCGCTAAGCGGGGTTGTGTCCCGGCGTGGACTTCATGTCCCACGCCTGCAGTAACTGACCAACGCTGGCCAGCGTGGTTAGTGTCGTTCACAGTTGGGCCGTACTTGCCAGGCTCCGTCGAAGACGACGCGGCAGAACTGGCGGGGAGATTATGACAGTGACCTTGGGCAGGACAGTACATGCGGTAGGAGAGCTGGTCAGGGATGGAGAGTCTGTGTGGCCAGCTGTGGTCAGCACGATCTGCCGCATGATGATAGTTATCAGTGGATTGTTATGACGTTGTATGTGGTCAAAGTATCGTTTCTTTCTTTCTTTTTCTTTCTTTCTTTCTTTCTTTCTTTCTTTCTTTCTTTCTGTCTGACCAACTATTTACCTGTCATCGTGTCTGTAAGCCGCACTGTCTGGGTGTAAGCACACTCTCCTATATTTGGTAATAGGGAACGTTAGTCCACACAGCAAACATCAGGTCAGTTCACTAGAAATAGTAGCACATGTGTGGACTAAGCTTGAGTTCAAAGCGTGCGAGTGGGGGGAGGAGGAGGGGGGGGGGGGGTGAGAGAGAAAACATCATAATCGTTATATTCTTCTTCTGCGCCTCCCCCATTCTGTTTGTTTCTGTAATATTGTCTTTGTCACCCTCTCTCTTCACTGATCCACTTCAAAAAAAAAAAAAAAAACACCACACGGACACATATTCAGACTGCGATTGGTAGCATTAGCTTTGAGACTCTCTGGCTGTTGCAGATGAGTACGGAGCACGTAAAAGAATGCCCTGAGTGCTGTAATGTCGGCTCTCTACTTAGCTCAACTCAGGCTCTATTAAATGTATTGCCTCAAAGTGTCATGAACCCACTGTTATCTTGTTACCTCCTTTATTCCATTCCATAAAGAAATACATTCCCGCATCATGAAATATTCAATGATTGAAAACGATAACAATTATATGCATACTTGAAGACTTAGTGTACATAAACTTACTGTGTTAAGGTAAAGAAAGTCAAGTATGACTTGTGTACATTGAGTAATGACAAGGAAATACAAAACAAATTCAACATAGAAGTACGGAACAGATTTGATGTATTGTCTGATCTAGAGATCCGATTCCAAGATGTGGATGAGCAATGGGAAATGTTGAAGAATTCAATTAGTTTGGCTGCAGGAACAGCTATTCCAAAATTAAAGAATGTGGGTCGGAAGAAGTGGATGACTGGAGAAATCTTACAACTAATGGAAACAAGACTCAATAAAAATAATCCTGCCAAATATGATGAAATTCATAGAAAAGTCAGAATATTATGTAGGGAGGAAAAAGAAGCATGGCTTGAGAAAAATCGCTTAAAAATTGAAAAAACAACACAACAGTCAAAATACCAAATTAGTGTACAAAAGAATTCAGGAACTTAGTAATACAAGAACAAGTACATCAGCAGGCTGTCTAAGAACTAAAGATGGCAAAATCATAAAAGAAAAAGATCAGATTCTACAGGCATGGTCAGTTTATGTGAAAAACCTTTATGATGATACTAGAGATGAACAGTATGATATTCGATTTAATAATGAAGAACCGTCAGTTTTAAAGATGAAGGTTCGAAATGTTCTTAAACATATGAAAGCCGGCAAGGCCCCCGGTTCAGATAACATGACAACAGAAATAATTAAAGCTTTAGAAGAATATGGAATAGATCAAGTCACCTGACTGCTGAACATATTATATGATACCGGAGATATACCTTCTGAATTATGTAACGGTAAAGGATATGCCAACAAAAAAGACATTTTATTGCAATCCCAAATAAATCAGGGGCTTTCGAATGTGATCAACATAGAACAATTAGTTTAATGAGTCACATCACAAAGATTTTGCTACGAATTATCATGCAAAGAGTGAGGAAGAAATTACAACCTGAAATAGGGGAAGAACAATGTGGGTTTGTGGAAGAAAAGGGTACAGTAAATGCTTTGTATATGCTTCAATCAGTTATTGAACGTACTAAAGAAGTAAAAACAGATATACATCGTTGCTTTATTGACTATGCAAAGGCTTTCTATAGAGTAAGACATGTCAACATAGTAGATATGCTTGCAGATCTACAAATTGATCTACATTAAACTTATAAAAACCATATATTGGAAACAACAAGCTGCCATAAGGATTGATAATGAAGTGGGACAATATCAATCTATTAAGAGAGGTGTTAGGCAGGGATGTGTAATGTCTCCAGATCTTTATTCTCTATACAGTGAAAATTTTTTCATACATGTAGAAGACATAAATGGAA
This sequence comes from Cepaea nemoralis, assembly GCA_014155875.1. Taxonomy (NCBI): domain Eukaryota; kingdom Metazoa; phylum Mollusca; class Gastropoda; order Stylommatophora; family Helicidae; genus Cepaea; species Cepaea nemoralis. The sequence continues at coordinate 299,471 of JACEFZ010017994.1, read as the reverse complement.
TCAGCATTGGAGGACGAAACATCAATAACATTAGATATGCAGATGATACAGTATTGATTGCAGACAATGAGCAGGATCTACAACAATTAGTAGATGCGGTTGTTGCACACAGTGAACAACTGAGGTTAGAATTAAATTGTAAAAAAGACACAGATTATGGTCGTCACTAAGAAGAACGAAATATCACAATGTAATATACATGTAAATGGGAATATTCTTCAACAAGTTAATCGGTACAGCTGTCTCGGAACAGTCATAACATCTGATGGGAAATAAATGTCTTGAAGAGATTAGAATAAGAATCACTATGGTGAAGGTAGCCTTTTGCAAGATGGAAAACATACTGACCAACCAAATGATGTCATTTGCAACGAGGAAAAGAGTGTGGAGGTACTACATAGAATATGTGCTTTTGTATGGAATTGTGGCGTGGACAATGAGCAAACAGGCTGAAAAACATCTGATGGCTGTGGAAATGTGGTTTCTGAGGAAAATGCAAAGATTACCATGGACAGATAGAAAAACCAATGACCAAGTCCTACAAGAAACACATGAAAATCGTACACTGATTAGAGAAATTAGAAGTAGACAATCACCATTGTTGGTCACGTAATGAGACGAAACAAATTGGAGAAATTTGTGAAAACTGGCAAGATTGAGGGGAGAAGAGCAAGAGGAAGGAAGTAAATACATGGATGGCTTGACCACATGGCATGGTCGAGACAAGACCACTGAGCTCATCCACGACACTAGTGATCGAGTGAGAAGGCGAGACATGACCGCACACGCTTACCGGCAAGGCTCATGATTATGATGATATGGTTTGATGTTCTTCGTCGATACCTATGAAAACAACCCGTCCCCACCACCCAACTTGATCCTTTGATTGTTTATTTCAATCTTTGTGCCATCTGTCTCATTCATTCATTCATTCATTCAATAGCATGTCCTTTACAGAACTTCGCTCCCATAACAACCTTCCGGAAAACATCTCGATCATAAGCAAGATGCCCCGCGTCCGACACACCCATCTGGAGATCATCCGCCACATCCTGTACCCATCTTCTCTTTGGCCTTCCTCTTCCTCTCTTCCCAGGCATATACCCCTTCATTATTTTTCTCTCCAAACTTTCGTGACTTTTCAAGTGAACAAAATATTTCAATTTTCTTTGTTTTATCGTTTTTAATAGCCAACCTTCTTCAGTATTCAACTCTTGAAGTATGGATGCATTTTTTTTCTTTTTTAACCCAAGATATTCTTAGAACTTGTCTATACCATTCATATTCAAAGGCAAGTATGTTGTTCAGCTGGTTTTGTAAGTGTCCAGGTCTCACAGGCGTATGCTGCAATGGGAAAGATTCATGCTCTTAAAAACATAATTGTTGTAGTTCTGTCTGTCCCATTCCATAATTTATGCAGTTGTTTTAGTCTTTGAAGAGCAATTGATAGTCGTCGTTTAATTTCTTTCATTATGTCACTATGAGCAATAGTAACGAAGGGACACCACTCCGAATAGCGTGTGGTCACAGTGATTAACCTTCAGACGGCTGGGGTTTGTGGTACAGGACGGACGTTTGAATGGTGCTCAGCTTGTGTGTATGAACGCGTATAGATAGAACGCCTGTGTGAATAGGAGACTGTGCGCCTGGGTTGTAGGATTGTGAGTTGTATTGTATTTATATATATATTCATTGATTGTATTGTAACATCGCTGTTGTAATTGTGCGATATATGTAATTGTTGTGATGAATGAGCAGCGCAAATAAAATGTTTGGATCGTAAGTTGTCGAGTGTCACATAAAGTCATTTTTGTGACCGTGTTGTGTTTCATATCTGTCGGTAGATACGAGCCTGTGTACTTGCTGAATGCAAGGAACCTGACAGGTGTGAACGTGGGTGCTACGTCCGGCTGTGAACCATAGATAAATAAGTTTGAAAGTTGGTGCATCGTCCATCTTGAAAGTAGTTATAAAATAGGATTGAGCGTGTGTGTAAGCGGAAAGTTTTGTAAAGTTTTGAACATGGAAAGTAAGTTGTTGATTGTGTTGAACGGACGACAGAACGACTAACAACCATACTCGACTGCACACAAACCTACAAAACTTAGTTGACATCGCATACACCACATAAACGTACTTGTCCTAATTTTTCTTCTTCCAAAAGCAACAGGTTTTTGTGCCATCCGAAACTGTTGACAAGTGAAGTCCATATTTTTTCCGGGCAGTAACAAGCAGCCATTTTCTCCGGACTCACTTAAGTATTATTCATTTTTTTTCCCTTAGATACTTTTGGTAATCAGGTCTAAGCACGAAGCTGTATCGAAACAGCATTGTACAAATTGTTGTATTTGATTTACTAACACCTTAATTAAATTTTTGTTGCATTTTCATTGTATTTGACACATTTCATCATGTCTACATTGAATGATTTCATCGAAACTGGTTTGAAAATGAAGTTATCTGGTGATGATTTAACTAAATGGAGTGAGGCAAAGTATGCAGAATATGTAGCTATAGAGGAAAAAGCTAGGGAACTGGAAGTAAAGCTGCGAAAGGGTTGAGGAAATCTGAATGGAGGCTGGAGGCTAAGACGGCAGAAGCAATATGCTGCTTTAAACAGGCTGAATTCGCCAAACTAAGCAGGCAGAATCAGATACTGCTTTAACAACGGCTGAGTTAGCGGCCATGCCGAAGTAGAAAGCTGAAGAGTCTAGCCCAGAGTAAAGGAGAACTTGAGAACAACAGCTGAAAATTAAAGCAGCTTGAAGGCTGAAACAGCAATCAGAGAAGGAATGTAGAAAGTCAGAAAGATTAGACATAGAAAATAGTACGAAAAAAGTACCAAGAGTAATCGTGCAAAAATTGTCTACTACGGGGCGAGCTGACATTGCAGCCTTTACACAAAATTTTGAATGCTTAATGGAGCATCATCAGATCCCAGAGACTGAATGGAATATAATATATATGAGAAGTCTTTCAGGGGAACCTCTGAAAGTAATAGAGGCCATTCCCAAAGATCTCAGGAAAGAATACCAATATATTAAGTCTAAAATTATGTCTCATTTCCTGTTAGATGAAGCAGGCTACAGAGAACAATTTAGGAAATTATCTCCAAAACCTACTCAAACGTTCTCTGACTACATCTCAGTAGTACAGGATATTTTTTGTAAGTGGCTGTCAGCAGCCAAAGTGAATGATAGTTTTGATAGATTGAAAGATCTTATACTTAGAGATAAAATTATTACATCTCTACCACCACCATTTTCGAAATTTCTGCAAGAATGCGAGTGTGAGAGTGTGCAACAGATTGAGAAACGAGGTTCGGCTTATTTCACAGCCAACAAACAATGTTTCACTAGTGGATTGACTGACACAGAATTTGTAGCAGCTGCTACTTATGACAGAATGAAGTCAGGTTCCTACAGTAAGCAGAAACCCTATAAGCAATCTGCTGAGAAATATTACCAATGCAGATATTGTCATCTTCCACACAATGAAAATGATATGTGTGACGAACACCCAGGGTACCTCACTTACTTGCAAAACTTTATAGATAAGCAAGATAAGGAGAGAAAGAGCTATAAACGACTAACTAAATGCTTCCTTTGCAAAGCCTATGGCCAATGGCGCCACTCATGTAAAGGCAAGCAAATGACCAGGAAGGCGAATGCAGCCTTATTTGATAGCTCTTCCTCAGACGAGGAAATTGTTGATAATCATCCTGTTAATTCTGCACAGTCCATCGATGTCTTTCATCTTGAAAAATGTACCATCTGTGATCGTTTTCATGAGGATGGCGTATTAACATGCGGCCATTCCATACCTATTGCCAATGAAGAAGCTAATTGGTAATTAATTCCAAAGGTAAATTAAACATCCACCATGGATTTGTTAATGGCAAAGCTGCCACCTGTTTACGGGATAGTGGATGTACTCTTATTGGTTTAAAGAGAGACTTTATTGTACCATCTGATTACACAGACAAACATAGTTACATGCAGAACTTTCTCAGGTAACATCGAGAAATACCCGCTTGCATGGGCATATATTGATACCCCATTTCTTACAGGAAAGGTCAAATGCGCAGCATTATCAATCCATGTTGCGATATTATCATAGGTACCCTTCCTGAAGTAAATGATATGCCACATGACAGTATAACATCTACTGCCAAATGTATTGTTGATAATGCAACATCATCGTCAACTGAAATCACTGTTGACAATGTATTATCACCTGTAAATGAATGTATGTTTGCGAATGCTGTAACTTCGTCACATGATTGTATTGGTCTGAATGTAACATCACCTTGCCATGTTATTGATAGTACAAATTCAGTAACTAGATCTACTGCAAGAGTGCAAGATCAAATAAATCAGACAGAGGCTTTGGAAATGTTGAGCCCTGTGATATTACCTCCTAAAACCACTGAGGGAGAACTTTATAACAGCCCAAAAGGCCGATGTAACCTTGCAAAAGTATTTTAACCTTATAGGCCAAAAGCCACGTCTAACAAAGAATGCTAGATGGCATTTTGCTTTAAAAGATGGTATCCTTACACGGTACTACACCACAGGTACCAGCACCACGGAACAAACGGTGCTACCATCAGAATACCGCAAACAAGCATTACATCTAGCACATGACATTCCCTTTGCAGGGCATATGGCTTATTCGAAAACTAGATCTAGATTACTTACCCAGTTCTACTGGCCTAAATTCTGCAGTGATACCAAGCAGTATTGCAGAACTTATGACATCTGCCAGAAGCTTGTTAAAAAGGGTAAACACCCGCAAGCTGAACTGCAAATAACAGATTTAGCAAGCAGACCGTTTGAAAAGATCTCTGTTGACATAGTAGGTCCTCTAAACCATGTAACATCAAGAGGAAATAAATTTATTCTAACAATAATTTACCTCTGTAGTCGTTGTCCAGAAACTATTCCACTTAAGAACATTACGGCCAAGGATGTAATGGAAGTTTTCTTCCATATTTTTTCTAGATGTAGGGTTTCCTGATACCATTCTCTCAGACCGTGGAAGTCAGTTCATAGCTGCAGCCACTCAAGCCTTTATTAGAATGTTAGGGGTAAAGCAGTGCTTTAACAGCCCGTACCACCCGCACTCGACAGGAATTATAGAAAAGATTTAACGGCGATCTTAAGCATATGCTATCAAAAGTTACCCAGGAACACCCTGAAGACTGGGATACTTATTTACCAGCCATATTATTTACATACCGCGAAGTACCTCATTCCAGGTCACAGGTTTCTCACCATTTAAACTTGTATATGGAGCCAAACCACGCGGCCCATTATCTATGTACCATTCCATGTTAACTGAAAGTATAACTGTACATAAACCAGTATCATCGTATGAACATGTAACATCATTGCGTGATAGGATAATGAAATCTTGTGTGTTAGCTAAACAAGCACTGAAAGAATCAGGTGCTATCTACAGACAGTACGCAAACAAAGGAAACAGGACAATTACATTGACACCTGGACAGGACGTACTACTTCTATTGCCAAGCGACAGACATTTACTGACAGACTCCTGGCAAGGACCCTTCAAAGTTCTAAGACAGATTTCGACTGTAGATTACGAGATTGCAGTTAAGGACAAACATAAAATATTTCACATAAACATGCTTAAACCATACTACAACAGAGACGAAAAACAAGACGAGACAGCAGCAAGCACAACAATAGTGGACCACTCAGACGACGAAGACACTGACGAAATACCGACACCATCACTTGACACGACAAACTATCTACAGGACATCAAAATAAATCCTAATCTTACTCAGACAGAGACCGACAGGTGCAGACAACTGCTACAGGGCTACAGTAGCATTTTCTCTAATCATCCAGGACAGACAGACTTAGTGCTATCACCACATTATTTTAACATCCGACACACCGGTAAAATGCAGACCATACTCCATTCCCATGCATTACAAGGACAAACTTCATAGAAGAAATTATAGACTTAGAGAAGAACCATATCATCAGACGATCACAATCACATTTTTGTTCACCAAACGTCATTGTGAAAAAGAAGGACAACACTATAAGACTCTGTGTTGACTATCGTAAATTAAACAGCATCACACAGTTGGATTTAGAACCAATGAGCAACTGTGAAGACATACTGACTGAACTGACAGACTCACGTTACTTTTAGAAACTGGACATGATAAAAGGGTATTGGCAAATACCGGTACATAGTGACAGCATACATCTGACAGCATTTGCCACACCCTGGGGTCTATACGAATGGTGCAAGCTTCCATTCGGGCTAGTCAATGCCCCGGCGACCTTTGCACGGATGACGAGACTCCTTCTGACGGACATACATAATATTATTTCATACATGGACGACATATGTGTACATACAAGCAACATGACAGACCATGTGACAACATTACAGCAGACATTTGACCGTATCAGACAGCACTGACTGACAGTTAAACCATCGAAAGTCGATATAGCCTACCAAGGAAATTTCATTTTGGGCTATACGATTTCTAATGGCTTTATCGCAACTGACGATAACATCGTGTCAAGAATTCTTAAATTGTCGCTTCCGACAACCAAGAAAGAGTTGCGAAGTGTCTTAGGTCTTTTAAATTATTACAGACACTTTATACCAGATTGTGCCACATTGACCGAATGTTTCACTAACCTACTAACAAAGAACCAACCTAACAAAATTGTACACAGCGAATGCTTAAGACCTGCATTTACAAAAGTGTTATCATACTTTTCGAGTAACCCTATTCTAGATTACCAAATTTGAATATTGATTTCAGATTACGAACAGATGCGAGCTCCGTAGCGATTGGGGCAGTATTGCTTCAAGAATACGACCATATTCTCTACCCGGTCTACTACGTAAGCCGCAAACTAAATCCCAGAGAAAGGAATTGGAGTACGCCGGAAAAAGAGGCGTTGGCTCTTGTTTATTCGGTAAGGAAACTTATCCCGATTGTCTCCTTGGGAGGCATTTCATAGTTGAAACTGACAGTAGTCCGTTAACGATTATCACGACTGGGAACTCCTACCAACCACAGGGTTGCAAGATGGTCACTTACTATTACAAGATTACAGTTATGAAATCAGGCACATACGTGGCACACAAAATTCATTGGCAGACCTTCTTTCGAGATGTCCTTGCGACACACCCAAAAGCCAAATGGTGTCTGAGCGCACACAAGCAGACCACTGAGGTATCTGCTAAGTAATAAAACGCTCAGCAACACAGCGAAAGAATGTAATCATTACAGTAACGCTGTGGGTAGAAATGTGATAGGGACAATGTCCCATTGTAAATATATTGTATATTTTATAATTATTGGAATAAATGTGACGAATACGTGTGTGGTATGTGATAGAAAGGATAAATTGTTATAATTATTACAATAAGTGCGAGTAATACTTGAGTGGTACGTGTTAGAAAGTGTATATTGTTTTAATTACTTATGAACATTGTTACAAACAGTGCCACTGGAGTTCAAGACTCACCCAATTTAAACTGTTGAGTATCCAGAGTCCCGGCGTTTACGGAATGTTCCTACTTATTTTAATCCGTGCGAAAGGAACTGTGACATCTGAACTCTACACGAACACTGTTAATCCATACCGAGAAACAGAAAAGTAATCCAGCAGCTGTTTTCAAGAACTTTATACTCCGTTTCTTTATAGAACATCCAGACGGGAGAACTTTGTGTTAATTACAACTAAACACAACAACTGTGTATTTCCGGTGTTTATGTAAATTAATCTGAAAAATAGCAGACTATAGTTTAACTCTCACAAAGAGGTGACGCTTTATACAAACTTTGTGAGTTCAAATTTTCCATATACGGAATTGTATGTGAGGATTTTGGATAGATGTGATCTCAGGATCATAAGTTGATTTACTTGTTCACAACAGGAACATTTAGTTCACTTTTGTCAATAAGTATCAAATTAGGACACTAAAAAATTAATTTACAAATGTAATTTATTTTGTTTGAAAGCATGTTAAAATTATTTCCCTTAAATTTTGTATTTTTTCTCTGATTACACCAAGGGAGACAATTGAAATTGTTTGTAATGTGTAACAGGTATACAAACTATCATCATGTTGCCGGATGCGTAACACGTCAGGATGACGTCAATTATGCATGGAGAGTATTGCCGAAGCTGTAGACCGTCATAAGACTTTCCGACCATATGAGGTTGGGGTCAAGTGATGGAGTCATCTTATAAAGAGACGACTCACGGTCTGACCTGCCGTGTTTAGTATTTTTGTTTTGGTCGAGAGGTAGTTGCGTGTTTCGCTGATAGCTACCGGACTAGCTGTGTCATATTACAGCTAAGGTAAGAATCCATCTAAGGGATTGTACTTGGAGTGTTGCTAGATAGCGACAGTGAGGAGTGTATGTATATAACTTACAATTGCCTACATATTTCAATGTAAACCAAAGTCAGATGACTTACAATGGGTCGATTCTGACAGGTTGAGTAAAATGTTTATAATGTACATGACAGGGTTCCCCTGTCATGAAAAGGAGGGCGGGAGAATGTCATAATCTCCCCGCCAGTTATGCCGCGTCGTCTTTAACGGCGCCTGGCTATTACGGCCAGATTCAAACTATGAGCAATAGTAACCACGATGTGACAGAGAGGGTCAGTCGGTGTAAGCGTGGAACATGTAGTCCACGAAGGGACACCACTCCGAATAGCGTGTGCTCACAGTGGTTAACCTTCAGACGGCTGGGGTTTGTGGTACAGGACGGACGTTTGAATGGTGCTCAGCTTGTGTGTATGAACGCGTATAGATAGAACGCCTGTGTGAATAGGAGACTGTGCGCCTGGGTTGTAGGATTGTGAATTGTATTGTATATTCATTGATTGTATTATAACATCGATGTTGTAATTGTGCGATGTATGTAACTGTTGTGATGAATGCGCAGCGCGAATAAAATGTTTGAATCGTAAGTTGTCGCGTGTCACGTAAAGTCATTTTGTGACCGTGTTGTGTTTCATATCTGTCGGTAGATACGAGCCTGTGTACTTGCTGAATGCATGGAATCTGACAGGATAATACAAATGTCTTGTAGACTTTCAGCTTTGTTTGCAGCCTTATTCCATTTCTGTCCCATAAATTATTGTACAGTTTGCCAAAGGCCGCGCTGGCTTTGGAAATTCTTGCATTCACTTCGCCGTCTGTTGTGACAGCTTGTGACACAGTGCTGCCAAAATATGTGAATTTGTCCACAACACTTAGTCTATGACCATTCACCTTGATATTCGGCACGGTGTGATCATTCCCTGGAGCTGGCTCATACATAACTACAGTCTTCTCCAAGCTTATGTTGAGCCCAAAGTTGGAACAGGCATATGAGAAAGCTGAAACACCGTGTTGCATGTCTGCCTCTGAGTTGGTATATAGAGCGCAATCATCAGCAAACTGCAGCTCTCTGACAGTGTCGCTGTTGATTTTTGTTTTAGCTTTCAGCCTTCAGAGATTGAACAACTTTCCATCCTTGCGATAGTTGATGTTTATTCCAATGTCGTTGTTCTCGAAGGCATTCGTCAGCATAGCTGAAAACATGAGGCAGAACAGTGTTGGTGCCAAGACGCATCCTTGCTTCACTCCATTGGTGACATGAAAGGGCTCAGACATTTCAATGTTTTCCTGTACTCTTGCCTGCATACTATCTTGCAATAGCCGCACTATTTGGACAAACATTCGTGGACAGCCATATTTCGCCATAATCTTCCACAGTCCTTCTCTGCTGACTGTATCACAATTCTTGGTAAGGTCAATGAAAGTGGAGAACATTTCGGAGTTCTTCTTCGTCTTCTTCTTCTTCTTCTTCTGCTTCTTCTTCTTCTTCTTCTTCTTCTTCTTCTTCTTCTTCTTCTTCTTCTTCTTCTTCTTCTTCTCCTCCTCCTCCTTTGCGTTCATGCGGAGTGTTTTTTTTTTCAAATGTGATTGCGGAGAGTTGTTATGCACTCTTTGGCCGAAACCCTTGGGCCAACTCATCCGACTTTTGCGTGAATTTTTGACCAGGTTAGCATTCCTGGGAGACTCTCACTTTTGTGGTACTGTCTGCATCCCATCTTGTCAAGTTGGAACAGTCGAAGACTTCACGGTCATCCCTCAAGGGAAGGCAGGGACAGTCCATGGCATTTTCCACCATCCAGGGTAACATCCATAATTGCAGGGCCGACACATAGCGCTCTGGTGCTGGTCTCACCGAGGGAATCGTCACGTCCTGCTCATAGCTGCTTTATTTCGTCACTTCAATATATTGGGCATTTCGTTCGCCCCGGGCCGCTACTGCACAAACCAGACCGGTCTGCAGACGGTATCCACTCAGCGAGTTTTCGATTCAGGACATGTGCTTGTCGCTGTGCACGGGGACAATATAGTCAGAGCACGACTCTACAGTTCGGGCACGACGGACATTCGGAAAACTAGCTAGTCAGAGCTGTTCCGGACACGAGCTATTCGGAAAACTAGTTAGTCAGAGCTGTTCCTAGCACGAAAGACATTTCACTTCGGACGTTTTATGCGTTGTGCCTGATTTATTTGCACCCGTAGGCCAGCACATCCGACTTCAGCGGGCATTTTTACGGGTTTGCCTTCCCGAGGTTTCGAGAGACGTTAGACTTTTTTTGCTGTGGTGTCGCCCACATCTCAGCTGGTCAAGGTAGAACGGTCAACGACATCACCGTCAACCCTCAAGGGAAGTCAGGGGCAGACCATTGGGGAATTCCCCCGCTATCCAAGGAGACTTCCATAATTGCAGAGCCGGAACATATTGCTCTGAGACTGGGCTCACCTGAGGAGTTGCCACGTCCTGCTCATGGCTGCTTTAATCCCTCACTTCCATGTATTGGGCATTTCGCTTGCCACTGGACGCTCAGCACACACCACGGAACGGTCAGTCTGCGGGCGACATCCACTAGGTAAGCTTTTCGCTTCGACTTCGGACCACGCAATGGGTTCGCTAGCTATGCGTTCCATTTCGTGTTATTGAGACGTTTTTCCACCTTTGACTACACTCTCAGTGAATATAGATTTAGACATTTTTCGTAACCATTTCGTGCGACATTTTCTACCTTTTTTTCTCGCTCACGAGGTAGGCTACATACACTGCCGGCTCAGCAACTTTTCTCCGTGCGTCAGTGAGTGAGAAACAGCCAAGCTCTCTCATTTGTGGATCCCACATATCCTCAAGATGAGAGCTGCCACAACGCAACTCCCGCAATTATCAAATTGGCGACCTTCAACGTTGAAGCAATAATAAGCTCGAACTGTAATTGCGAAGAATCAACCGACGCCATCCTAAACAACAGTACTCACACATTCTTTTAATGATGCGCTGGATCAATACAATGGATTCATCGAGAAAAATGATTTGTCCCTTTTAACACAGGGACGGCATTCACACAAATATTTAGGACTCTATCCCAGTAATGTCCGACTGTAGTTAGGAGCTCAATCTATCTCGCTGTTCTCATTTTCACAGATTGTCTATGTGTTCCCTGCCTTCAGGTCCTCTGCTCGATATTGACACTTTCATCGTTAGACATCCTCCACCTGATAGTCCTCAGCGAAGCTTTGCCTTCTCACAACCAAATCTCCAAACGAACACGGGCTTCACACAATATGTCCGCGCCTCAGACCCATTCCCCGAAGATCTCTTGTTGTCGTCTTACGTCACCCTGACGTTTTTGTTCTTTACCGACAGTTTCCTAGCTTCTTGTGGGGGTGTTCCCTATATGATTTTCTACCGACTTTTCCGATGACGTCATTCTGTCTAAACGCCATGTGGCAGTATGCCACCTCCTTTTTAAAATGATTTAATCATTGTTTTTACATCAAGAGAATTAACCTGACGCATAGCAGTGCAGACATAATGACTTTTATGGGACTAGCAAGATGCTATGGACACCTATAGATTACCCACAAAATAAAAAAAAATAATATATAACGGGCACGCCCTCCAACTACACACCGACGGTAGAGATCGTGTATACAGCCCATGGGGAGGCTGTACTAACTAATCATAAAGATCATTCCCTCATTTGTCCCTAAGGACAAGCGTCCTTCTCTAGGTCAAAACCTGGAGTAAGGGGACGTGAGGAATAAACAGGTACCAGTTGCATTTACTATTGTCTTGTAACCATCTGTGCAATTATCCCGACTGCTATGTCGTGAATCTTAATCTCATCAAACGGGTAGGTGAGGTACTAGTATTATGACGTCATAATTTTAGGCGTAATGGAGGTAAATGCTCCTATAACAGAGTTCAATTGTCATAACACAATCCGATCAGTGTCATTAACCGATTTTCATTTCAAAGTCACACAGTTACAAACCATCCGAGCGAAAAAAAAAAAAACCACACAGGTGAACAGTCCCATAGGTCAAAGTTCCCCATGCGTGTTCAGTTCCCCACCAAGGAAATTTCTTATCATCCTGTCAAAATCACAAATTGACAGAAGTACCCAACTGCTTAAATTATCTGTTTGTAATACTAATGATATGCAATTGTTGATTTGTGTTTCTTGCCAATAAACTCGGTGCTATTTAACAATGTCTCCAAATTTTTCTAACACTCTATGAACAAACAAATACAATAAATTAAAATTGAATAAATAGACAAAGATGAATCCACATATTTAAAGTCGACTGAGAATATATCACAGAATATGATTAACTTGCAGATCCTACAGTTTTGTGAAGAATCATATCTCAAAGATTCAAGATTCAAGATAATAAATCAGAAATATAATAGAATACTCTGATTCAAAAAGAATCAAATAATCTTCATCACACTATTAAGTTCCTCTAATAACGATATAGTTACGAACAATTATCTGAAGAATAGACAACCGAAATATTTTTCACACTATTAAGTGTAGAGTTATGTGATAGTGTGAACACTTTGAACAAGTATAGATGTAGATCCAAGAAATTTGGAATTCTAAGTAATTAGACCCTAATGTGTCTGTAATGTATTATGCGTTGATACGAACCTAACACTTTCATCCCATTTTATTGTTCTTTATTCTTTTCTTTTATTCTTCCTTTCATTCATTTTCTTTCTTTCTTTCTTTCAAACCTATAGAATCTCTCTTCTGCATGCATGCCAATATTTGTACATTGTAACTTTGTTGATTGGAACAATGTAATTGTTTTCAGTCTTGTGTGTCTTCTGTAATGTATACGATGCAATGATGTATGTTTGGTAAATCTATACCAGAAGTAAGACAAGTACCCATAACTACAGTTCCCTGCATTTACGCCAAAGTTTACAACTTTCGTTTTGATTTGTTCACAAATGTTTGTTGTGAATTTCTTGGTTTCTGTTAATCAATCTACAAGATTCTTTCTGGTTTGTGTGTATTTTCTTTCAACTTGTGAATGGATAGTTGCAATGCCGCAAGTAATATATGTTTTTAATTGTGCGTACATGTTTGTGACATACTTTTTAACTTTAGCGTGCATATGTGTGATGCATCTCCTGACTTCTGTTTGTACGTTTGTGATACACTGTGTGACTTCTGTGCGTATGTATGTAATACATTTCTTGCCTTTTGTGTGTATATTTGTGCTACACTTCTTGCCTTCTGTATGCATGTACACGATATGTCTTTTTGTTCGTAAGAAACAGTTTGAACAATGTCTCTTGAGCTGTGCGAATATTTATGTACTGTTGCACATAACATATATTTTTGTACGACAATAAGTCTTTATGACAACATCTTCAACCTGTGATATGGTCAACTTTACTAAAGATTATGATCTGAGCCATAATTATTGTTATCAAATCCCATTGCCGTTGTTTAGGTAATACTTTAGTAGGCTGTCTCCGTTGTTTGTACTGAGTGCGTGTAACATTTATTCTCTTTTTGGGATGTTTAATAAAACTGTCATTGAGAGACATGTACTCACGCTTGATTTGTTTTTCAACAATGGTTATTTCTTCATGTTTGGGTTCATTTACTTTGTGTAAATCTTGGTATTCGCAATTATTTACCGTTGTGCTATCACTCAATATCGTTGTATCATGTATGTCTACAGTTGATGTACCCTGTTCTATTTGCGTCTTTTCTTCTTTAATTTCTTCTTCTTCTTGTGTTGTTTCAATTTGGGCATTTGTACTTGTAAGTGTTTCGTTAGACGTGTGTTCGATAGTTACTTTCTGAATGAAATCTCTGGCGTTCGGTTCTTTCACTACTGCAGCACATACTTTACCTGTGTAATTACTTTCTTTTATTTCATACATTTGTCTTTCTTTCCTCCTTTGCTCCTTCCAAATTGTTTCCTTTGCAAGCTTCTCCTTTTCAAGTGCGAGTCGTTTTTGTTTGATTTCTGCCTCTACGGCTATCTATCTTGCCTTTAACTCTGCCTCTGTGATTATTTGTTTTTCTTTCATCTCTTTTCTCATTGCAGCTATCTTTTCACGTTGCCGAGCTATCTCCTGTTCCTTCAGAGCCATTTTCTCTTTTCGTTCTTCTTGTTAACGTGCAGCTTGAAGTTGCTTTGCCTCCTTTTCAGCTGCTAGTTTTTTCAATCGTTCCTCCTTCTCACGTGCGGTTTGAGCTTTGAATTCTTGCAGTGCCCAGTTCCTAAGGTCCGCACTAGCTAAGCCATTTTTCTCTCCTAATATAACGTATTCTCGAAGTGTAGCCATCTTGACCTACCTGTATAATAAATTATCTAGCTGAAATATGATAGAACAATGCAAAAATGTAAATATGTTCGATTCGGAGTAGACATTCAATATAACAACTGATGAACAAAATGTGAACTGCAACTCAACAGCAATGTAAAATTGAACAATAACGAAATTCAGCAACTTCTTGCTATCTATATATCTTAAGTGTTACTATCTGTAAATAACAGAAAATAGTATAAGAAATATATTCAGTATAAAGAATATATAATACTAGACAATCAACAATGACAGAAGACGACTAACGAGTGGCGTAAATATATATTTTCTTTCATAAAAGACAATAGGACTTTTACAGAAATTTGACGTAAATATCCTCTCGTACTACTACACTTAACAGAAGACAACAATTATGTGTTGACACCGCAATATTCAAGTGTCCTTGCTTAATGTAGAAACGCCCTTCCAACCGCCCACACTATCCATTTTTGAATTAATTTACTTATTGTTAAATAATAGGCACCTCATTCATCAACAATAACACATTGACCAACAATAACATATACTGGCCTTGTGCAATACTTGGGTTGACTCCTTTGGTCCAATATGACAGTGTGGAAAGAAGGTTGACGTTATGTCCAGACGTTATCGTTGTCCGTAAATGTCGACGTACGTAGTAACTGTTCGGATCCTGATTGACCTAGTTGAGTTTGTGCAATGTAACAACGTCCTCAGCGATTTCAGAAATTAGTATGTCCAGTGTAGGTATGCGTTTTGAGTGCGCGTTGTTGTACAATAAGTGTATCATGGTGTTGTACTTTCGTTGAGTTCAAAATAATATTCGTGGATTCCTTAAGAACAGCGTCGGTATCCCATGTCTTCACTTAATTTCGGTGACTTGATTATGGGTAAATATAAATCGTAAACTTTTCAAATCGTGTGTGGTATTCTATGTTGATGTATCTGGCGTTTGTCCCAATGTCTTGGTGTCCGAGTAGATGTATGTGTGACTGTGCCAAGTCCTGGCGTGTTATCTAGCGTGTAGCGTACAATCTAATATTTTAACCAAAAACTTTCTTAAGAATTCTGGTGGGTGACAACGTATGTGGCAAATGTAATCTTCACAATGTTGTATATCATCCTTCAGCATCCGCCGTCCTTAAGTGCCAATGTTTAAAGACATGTAGAACAAATAATGTCAGTAGCAAATGTCCTTTGCGCCGAAAATGCATTTTTGATAGAGTGTCGGCAGCAAATATGTTCATGTTCGGTGTCATTTTCTTCGTTGACTTGTGCATCAAATATGTTCAAGTGTCCAGTGTGTCGTGTCAACTGTGTATATCATTTCCACAGACAACTCAATGTGTGTATAATATTCAAGCGTTTGTAGGCTGTAGTGTTTCCATCATCGTTTTTTCTTTAATGCCGTGTCGTTTTCTTCAGTATGTTTCTAATGGTGCGTGTATAATGTGTGCCGTTCTTTCTGTGACGCGCAAATGTTGTAATCTTGTGGCATTCGTAACTATTTGTATATATTTCGACACGTCAGCTCTTGTGTGTGTCCAATAACAAGATATATTAATGTATAATCTAATGTTCTTCTTACCTTACACAGGTATTTTCAGAATAATACATTATGAATTACTTTCACTGATTTCTGAAACGTTCCACTGTTTTTGCCGACATTTTGACCACCGCCTCTTCCTGCGCTCTTTCAGTTCCCTTGTTGCACCGTGCGTTACTTTGAGTTATGGTGTGCATTCATCTTTACTTATGCGTTCTTCACTTTCGACTATTCTGGTAGGGCTATCTTGACAATAATTTACTTGATAATCAATATCTTGAGCACCGGATCGATGCCTCCACATCTGCCACAACGCAACTCCCGCAATTATCAAATTGGCAACGTCAACGTTGAAACAATACTAAACTCACGTGAACTATCGAACTGTAATGCGAAGAATCAACCGACGCCATCCTAAACAACAGTACTCACACATTCTTTTAATGATGCGCTGGATCAATACAATGGATTCATCGAGAAAAATGAATTGTCCCTTTTAACACAGGGACGGCATTCACACAAAATATTTACGACTCTATTCCAGTAATGTCCGACTGTAGTTAGGAGCTCAATCTATCTCGCTGTTCTCATTTTAACAGATTGTCTAGGTATTCCCTGCCTTCAGGTCCTCTGCTCGATATTGACACTTTCCTCGTTAGACATCCTCCACCTGATAGTCCTCAGCTAAGCTTTGCCTTCTCACAACCAAATCTCCAAACGAACACGGGCTTCACACAATATGTCCGCGCCTCAGATGAATTCCCCGAAGATCCCTTGTTGTCGTCTTACGTCACCCTGACGTTTTTTGTTCTTTACCGACAGTTTCCTAGCTTCTTGTGGGGTTTTCCCTATATGATTTTCTACCGCCTTTTCCGATGACGTCATTCTGTCTAAACGCCATGTAGAAAGAGCCTTTGAAAGAGTAGCTGAACTGAGCATGTAGCGTGCTCAGCATCTCACCTCCATTTTTCGGTAGGTGGGTATCGGCCTGGCTCTCACATCCGAGGGTTTATGGCTTAGAGGCGTTCAGCCATATCCCTCGAATGGGAGCCTTAGAGTATGTGTCTGGACCTCGAATTAGCGGCATCGTGCACCTGATTTAGACTTTTACTGCTATCCTCAGTCTTACCTGCAGAGCAGCAGGTTGTGTCTCGCTTAGTCTGGTCCCTATCCCAAGGCTTGTCCGACATGTAGTTTTGTTTCCGTCTACAATGGTCTTGGGGTTACTGAAACACGCAATCCCCCACCCCCCTCCCCCCAACTACGACAAGGTGGAGACACATCGGGGAGGGTGGTGTGGGGGTTCGGAATTCTATTCCTGACAATTCTCTTGCAGCTGACATGCAGTAAAAATCATGTCAGCAGTTTCTCGTCTTTTCGGAAGCCACATTGACTCTCATGAAGAAAAACCCTTGACGAGATGTGCCGTGAGGCGATTGAGAAGATTTCTGGCGAGTACCTTCCCTACAGCTGAGAGCAAATAGATGCCTCGGTGGTTGTCACGGGATTGGCGGTTTCTTTTACGTTTGCAAAGGTGGACTATTGACGCGGCCTTTAAATCTTGGGACATGGTTTCATTCACCCATATGTTTATACAGACTTGATGAAGCTGCTCTCTTAGGACCGGTCCACCTGCCTTGTATATCTCAGCTGGGATGGAGTCAGGATCAAGCGCCTTACGTCTTTAAAGTTGCTGGATGGCTGTGTTTACTTCCACTATTGATGGAAGGTCATCAGGTGTATAATTAGTGGGAACTTGATGAAGGCAGTTGATTGTTTCATAATCGAAAAAGGAAGTTGCATTTAAGATGTTGCTGAAATGCTCTGCCCAGCGTTGAAGGATTTCTTTCTTATCGGTGACGAATGTTCCCCATCTGCACTGAGGAGGGGAACTATGCCTGGTGATGTAGGACTGTAGACCGCTTTCAGTGAGTCGCAGAAGTTTTTCATATCATGTCTGTCTTAAATTAAAATAAAGCCTTCAATTGCATCAGCTTTGTTGCGCAGCCACGAGTCCAGCATGTGCCGACGTTTCTGCTGCACTACTCTCCGCATGTGATTGAAGGCAAAATTTTTTAAAATGTTGACTTCGGGTCATTCAAATATGCCTTGAGGAGAAGATGTTTCTCGGCCAGCAATTGGTTGATGTCTTCGGAATTTTCATCAAACCAGTCTTTATGCTTCCGGGGGTGGGGGTTGGGGGTGGTTGTTGGACCCAGGAATTCCACGGCAGTGTTGTAAATTATGTCCTTTAGGGCTCGCCACTCTGTTTTTACATCCTGTTTAGCTGCAGCACTGGACTTGATGCGGTCTTCTAGCATATTTTCAAACGAAAGCTGCATTTTGTTTGCTGTTTAGGCGGATGACATTTTTTTTCTTCATTTTTACCCCTTGGGGACCCTGTGGTGGTTAGATGTGTATGGTTATGTTCGAGATAATGAGACGATGGTCTGTCCAACATTTGGCACCGCACATGGATTTTGTCACCCGAACGTCTTGTCTGCCACTCCTCCTGATGATGACAAATTCAATGAGTTGCCAGTGTTTCGAGCGATGGTGAATCCACGATGTCCTATTCCTGGTGGGAGGACGGATAATTGTGTTGGCGATCTGGAGATCGTGTTGGGCACAAGTCTGAAGGAGGAGGAGGAGTCCATTGTTGTTACAGTTTCCGACTCCGTACTTTCCAATGATGCCACTCCAAGAGGCGGTGTCCTTGTCTATTTGACACACCACATGGGTGCTTTTACCCACCACACAAATGTATGATACATTTAGAAATCTATTGGGCTCTCATGTGTCCATGTGTTCACAAAAATTGACTTCCCATGTGGTCATTTCGCATTACACTAATTTATCTTACCAGTGTTTGCACATTTAAAATAGTTTTCTTACCACTGAACTAAGTATTCTTAGTGTTCTAAATTTTAAGTTACTCACCAACTTCTAAATCACTGCTGATTGAGTTCAACTTCTTAAGAAATAAAATGTACAACTTATGTCTACTGCTTACTCATTACATAAGTTGTTTACCTGGGAGAAACGGAAACTCACTGTGGTTTGTCCTAATGTACAGTTTATCCATGACTATGATAACTGAATATAATATTTAGTTTCTACTAAATTAATTTTTTAAAGACTAAGCACGTGGTTTACAATGCATTGACTTACCAACTCTTCTCGGGAAACAGACTCACAGACTAAACTAATCAAATCCTTATTATTTTCACCTTATTCTTTTCGAATCGCTCAAATCACCACATGTCACACTAAGGTGTCAGATCCGATTTAGTTGGATTCCCAAATACATTGGCTGCTGGTTGGTTGGTCTTTTTCTCTCTAGACTTTATTGTCGTACTGCGTTCGTAGAGATTTGATGTCACCAGTTCCCGCATACGCAGTCCGACTTATTCTAGTTAGTGACTACGTGTCGGTGGTAGTAGAACGAGACCATGAACCGGTCGTTGCTGTTTTTTTTTAATACTTGCTTTTTCCCGTCCAAGTTTTCGGTTGAATGTCGCTGTTGCTTCGTATTGCCGTAAAATGAGTTTGTAGTGTAAAATTAGGATTTTAGAAGCGGGGAACAATCCATCCCTGTTGTGGTGTCAATCTCGAATTGTTTTACAGGGAATATTCACAGCTACGTTGCCGGCTTGCAAAATTATATCACATGAAATCTTAAGGGACTCCATTCATCAAACAAAGAAATATTACCGGAGAGAAGACAAAAAGCTAAGATAAAATTAGATGACTGAAGGAATCTTAAATTTAAGAGACAAAGGAAAACAAAGTTAATGATAAGATAAACAAAGAAATAAGAGATAAATTTGTAAATATGAAAGAAATTTGATTGAAAGTGCAAATAAAACTGAACTGAATTCTATTAAATACACAAAAATATACACAGACATATCTCTGAGCTTAAGGGAAGAAATATAAGAGTAAACACAAATCACTGACGCTATGAAACATAAGAAAAAGTAAAAACATCCCAGCCAGATGAAATCACACCCAAAAACAAAAACAAAAACCAGAAGAATTAGAAGTACTGGGAGACTTTGGAGTAGAAGTATTAACCATAATGCTGAATGATATTTACAACAGTATCTACTTATCTAGTGATATCCTGAAATCTGTATTTAAAGCTATACCAAAAAGACCAGGGGCAATTGAATGCAACGATTTTCGTACAGTCAATCTCATAAACTATACCACAAATGGCCTACTCAGATTTATATTACAAAAAAGAAAGAAAATAAAAGTGGAAATTAGTAAAGAACGGTGTGGATTTATGGAAGGAGAGGGTGGTGTTTGTCCATCAAGAATGGCGATGATCATTCATTTCATCTAGTGGGTTGGAAAGTTTGGAGCCGTTAGTTCTATTATGGCTGGTAAGGTCTATTTTACCGCAAATTGTTCTTTGACAATGTGGGCAAAGAATGCTTGACGTTCCGAAAGGAGTATCTTCTGAAGTGGTTTTTCTGTCCAGCCTTTTTTCGCAGCTCTTGCAGTACTGTTTCCTTCACAAGTGACTACACGCTTTCGTAATGATGTACACCACGAATTTCGGTCTTTGGCAGCAGTCTCCCAAGTGTCGTGATGAATTCCTGAAGCTTTTAGTGAGATCTTCAGAGTGTCTTTAAAGCGTTTCCTCTGGTCGCATTGAGAGCGTTTATCGACGTAATGCGAGTCAAGTGATCAGCCCTGCGAATCCGATTCTTCATTAGTAGAGTGTGGATACGGGGTATGGACGTTCTTTAAAAGACTTAAGTGTCTGGGATCTTGTCTGGCTATTTAATTTTCAATAGATTCCTAAGGCAGGCTGTATGGGAATGGTTTAATTTTCTGGCGTGTCGATGTTAGACAGTCAAGGTTTCACACGTATATAGACTGTTCTGTATACTTTCCGCATCTTTTTTTGGGCAGACTTATTTAATTTCTGTCCAACACATGTTTGTACAGTCTGGAAAAGGCAGCGCTGGCTTTGATGATTCTTGCATTCACTTCGTCATCAATTGTGGTAGCTTGTGACACAATGCTGTCACTATAGATGAATTTGTAAGCTGGATGAAGTTGCATAAGACATGCCAGGCATTGCCAAATGCAGCCATCACAACATCATAATCTTCTGCAGTGCATAAATTCACCCATGAATAGGGTACCAAATCGATCAGCACATATAACACATTGCACATTATTATTATACTCAATGTACTACTACTGTCTACCATATCAGCTTGAGGCTAAAAGACTAAATCCTCCAAAATGCACTACACAGCCTTCCACGGTATGGATACCCCATTTGCAATGCCGAAAACAAACATTACCAGTTCTACATCATTATCACTGTTATAATCATCATCACTATAAGCAGGCGTGCCCATGATTGCAGCATCTAACATTGTATCTACACAACCGTAGATACTGTGCATCCCTGATTGATTGATTGATTGATGATTGATTGATTGATTGATTGATTGATTTAGGAACCGACATCACAGCATTCGGGGCATTCCCATAAGCGTTCCGTCCCCATCCTCAGCAGCCAGCGAAGAGTTCCAACACCAATAGTTTCAGTAGAAATCTGATTATATGTCCGTCTCGCCTTTCCTCTAAGCGTCGAGCGTCGGCCAGATCCCCTTGTCACTCCTCGCTGCCTCATTCTTGCCAGACTATGGTGATCCATTTGCTTCTCCGAGGTGTACACGTGCTCCTACAAGGCCGCAACCACGTCTGCCTTGTAATACACCAATACTCCACCAAGTTTTGCCGAGCCAGCCAATCTGTCAGCATGTTCATTCTCCAGCACACCGGCATGCCCCGGAGAAAAGATTCAGGTATTTCGAAGCAAGCCACTCTGCGCGAACCATGCCTGTCCTCACCCTCCTCAGCATGCTTTCTGAGTCAGTTACAATCACGATGTGTGTGTGTGTGTCTGTGTCTGTGTCTGTGTCTGTGTGTGTGTGTGTGTGTGTATGTGTGTGTGTGTGTGTGTGTGTGTGTGTGTGTGTCGTATTCTCCATCCAGCGGAAAGCCGCACTGACGCCTCCACCTCCATTCTTAAGCTTGATGTTGTGGTATCATACGCCAGGCTCTCCTGCACCAAACGTCGACCACTAGCTTTCGCTAAGAATCCCCAGGCACTTCTCCTACCTCTCACCACCGAACCATCTATGTAGATAATCACATCACCCGGGCGAGCATTATCCTGAATTAGTTGCTTGATTTCCACTTCCGTGGCCCCTACTGGCCACTCCCTGCACTCCCGGCTCAATGTGATACCTCTGCACAAGTCTGACTGCTCCGCTGGCACTCTGACCCACTCCTCTCCTCACGTAATGTTCTCCAAGATGCACACCTGTCTGATCGTATCCAAAGCCTGAGCCATCTATGATTTCCCTCTTATCAGTCTCATCTCATCATCATCTCATCATTTTCCTCTTGTACCTTGCGGTGTCGAGGTAAAGTATAAATTTCGTGAGAGTGCCCGGTTATGGGCTTCAAATATCGACATTCCCACGGATTCTGCTATTCTCTCCGTCCAACATTTACGTGGTCGGCCTCTTCCTCTGTTTCCATCTGGTCTGTACATCATTGCTTGTTGTGGCATGCTGTTCACTGGTAACCTACTTGCATGGCCAAACCATTTGATTTGCTGCTTTCTAATAAAATCTAGTGCTGCATTAACCCCCACTTTAGTCCTGATTTCTTCATTTCTGATCTTATCTCTTCTTGATACGTTGAGAATTCTTCTCAGGAACCTCATTTCTGTTGTTATGATTTTTCTTTTCTCTTTTTCTATCATTGTCCATGTTTGGCATTGGTAGCACAGAGTTGGTAGGAAGATTGTGTTGTAAAGTGCTTTCTTAGTAGTTATTGATACATGTTTGTTCTTTAGTATTGGTGCCATTTGTCCAATGAGTTGAATTGCCTTATTGCACCTATTTTCGATCTCGTCTTCTGATCTGCCATTTGATGATATTATACTTCCTAGGTACTTGAAACTCTTTACTTGTTTCAAGGGATGTTCGTTTATTTGAATTGTTGCTGTTTGTTCTTCTTTAGTTATAGTCATTACCTCTGTTTTGCTTGTGCTAATTTTCATGTTGTGTTCCCTACACATTTCGTTTAGACTATTCATGTGATCTTGTAATTCAGCTTCTGATTTTGCTATTAGTGCTTGGTCGTCCGCAAACAGGAGTTCTCTAATGGTTAGATTTGCAGATGGTTCTTCTTCTGTGTTCTCGTCATGCGGTATTCTTGCTGTCTCTGCTTGGCTGGTTTCTTTACATATGTTGTCTATATATGTTATGAACAAGAGAGGGGATAGGACACAACCTTGTCGTACTCCAGATCTCTTATCAGTCTCTGACCATTAACTGTGTCCAGCGCCTCATGCAACGGGTGATCTGTCTGCAGCTACTCTGAGGTATGCCTCAGTATGTGCAGCCCTAATAATATAATAATATATATATATTAACAATATAGTATACAACAGGGAACACTAAATATGATTTGTGTACATTGAGTAATGACAAGGAAATACAAAACAAATTCAACATAGAAGTACAGAACAGATTTGAAATATTGTCTGATCTAGAGATCATATTCCAGGATGTGGATGATCAATGGGAAATGTTAAAGAATTCAATCAATGTGGCTGCAGAAAAAACTATTCCAAAATTAAAGAAGGTGGGTCGTAAGAAATGGATGACTGAGGAAATTTTACACTTAATGGAAACAAGAAGACTCAACAAAAATAATCCTGCCAAATATGAAGAAATTCACAGACAAGTCAGAATATTATGTAGGAAGGCAAAAGAATCATGGCTTGAGGAAAAGTGCTTAGAAATTGAAAAACAACACAACAGTCAAAATACCAAATTAGTGCACAAAAGAATTCAGGAACTTACTAATAAAAGAACAAGTACATCAACAGGCTGTCTAAAAACTAAAGATGGCAAAGTCATAATAGAAAAAGATCAGATTCTACATGTATGGACAGATTATGTGAAAGACCTGTATAATGATAACAGAGAGGAACAGTATGCTATTAGATTTAATAATGAAGGACCAGCAATTTTAAAGATGGAGGTTCAAAATGTTCTTAAGCATATGAAAGCTGGCAAGGCCCCCGGTGCAGATAACATCACAACAGAAATGATTAAAGCTCTAGAAGAATTTGGACTAGAGCAAGTCACTAGACTGCTGAACACATTATATGATACTGGAGATATACCTTCTGAATTATGTAATTCTGTATTTATTGCAATCCCAAAGAAATCAGGAGCCTTAGAATGTGATCAACATAGAACAATTAGTATAATGAGTCACATCACAAAGATTTTGTTACGAATTATCATGCAAAGAGTGAGGAAGAAAATACAACCTGAAATAGGGGAAGAACAATGTGGTTTTGTAGAAGGAAAGGGTACAGTAAATGCTGTGTATATGCTGCGAACAGTTATTGAACGTGCTTTAGAAGTAAACAAGGATATACATCTTTGCTTTATTGACTACACAAAGGCTTTTGATAGAGTTAGACATGTCAACATTGTGGATATGCTTGCAGATCTACAAATTGATGGGAAAGACATTAGACTTATAAAAAACATATATTGGAAACAACAAGCTGCCATAAGGATTGATAATGAAGTAGGACAATACCAACCTATTAAGAGAGGTGTTAGGCAGGGATGTGTAATGTCTCCAGATCTTTTTTCCCTATACAGTGAAAATATTTTCAGAAATGTAGAAGACCTAAATGGAATCAGCATTGGAGGACGAAACATAAATAACATTAGATATGCAGATGATACAGTATTGATTGCAGACAATGCACAGGATCTGCAACAATTAGTAGACGCTGTGGTTGTCCACAGTGAGCAGCTGGGGTTGGAATTAAATTGTAGGAAGACACAGGTTATGGTCGTCACTAGGAAGAACGAAGTACCACAATGTAATATACAAGTAAATGGGAATATTCTTCAACAAGTGAATCGGTTCAATTATCTCGGAACAGTCATAACATCTGATGGCAGATGCCTTGAAGAGATTAGAACAAGAATCGCCATTGCGAAAGTAGCCTTTAGCAAGATGAAAAACATTCTGACCAATAAAATGATGTCAATTGAAACGAGAAAAAGAGTGTTGAGGGGATACATAGAGCCTGTTCTTTTGTATGGATGTGAAACTTGGACAATGTGCAGTCAAGCAGAAAAACATCTGATGGCTGCAGAAATGTGGTTTCTGAGGAAAATGCAAAGAATACCATGGACAGATAGAAAAACCAATGACCAAGTACTACAGGAGACAAATGAAAATCGTAGATTGATTAGAGAAATTAGACGTAGACAGTCAAAATTTTTGGACATGTTATGAGAAGAAATGGACTGGAGAACTTAGTGACAGCTGGCTAGATCAAAGGGAACAGACCAAGAGGAAGACCGAGAGGAAAATACCTGGATGGCTTGGCCACATGGCATGGACGAGACAGGAACACTGAGCTGATCCACGACTCTGGTGATCGAGTGAAATGGCAAATCATGACCGCCCACGCTTTCCGGCATGGCACATGATTGATTGATTGATATATAGAAACTGGGATGTATTTTACTGTGTACTTTCTTTGTGTTTTTTCTGAAGGATGGCGTATGAAATTGCACTTGTTGCTTCTACTTAGGATCTGAAGATACATTTTTCTATTGTTTCATATAATATCAGTCAGGTACGGTTCTATGCCACCTGCGTCACAGATTCTTTATAATGAGCTTGTTTGCGCTAAATTTCACATGTTCCTTGTCTTTTGCAAGCTTGTATACGGTTTTTCTACCTTGTTTCTGTTGGGAAGTAAAGGCATCAAGTGTGATATTAACCACATCACCCAGCTAGTGTTGATTGGTCTATAAAATATGAAACTAGCACTATATATATAAAACACCCTAAGACGTGTATTACAATTCTGTATTTACATGTTTATGGTTTATAAGGATGTCATTAACACATATTTATTTGGAATATCAAGTACCATTTAGTAGTAAAATTGTTTCCTGAGCTTCTTCTGCTTCTTCTTCTTCTTCTTCTTCTTCTTTTTCTTCTTCTTCTTCTTCTTCTTCTTCTTCTTCTTCTTCTTCTTCTTCTTCTTCTTCTTCTTCTTCTTCTTCTTCTTCTTCTTCTTCCTCTTCTTCTTCACCTCTGTTTGCCTTCTTCCGTTTTCTATTTTCATTGCTATTTGTATGTGATTTAGGATTATTGTTTGGATTGTGATTGTTCGTTTTCTATTCCTTTTTTTAAAACAATGTTTTCCCGTAGTGAATTTGAATAACGAAGACACAAACAATAGATTGCACGATTTATTGCCTGGCATATTTCGCTGCATCTCGTCAGGTACATACTGCAGAAATAACACAACTTACGTGAATTAACTAGATAAATCCCTCAAGTTGAAATATACACATATTCGCACAGTAATGTCACTTATCTACCACGGTAATTTTAAGCTGACTAACATGTCTTTCTGTTTGCACAATTCTGGCTTGCGTTTATTGATCATAATTGCTTCTGCAAATTTTAACAAACGAGTATTTTGTGTGTTAAACAACACGCGAAAGGCAGTGTCTCTGTCCTCCACATGGCCACTTATTCCTTTTTTAATTACAATTTGATTTATCGATTAATTTTTTGCTTATGCTAGTTCTGTGGTGTGTTGTTATTTTATTTCAATGATATTTATCAATTACTGTGTGGATTGTGCAAGTTTACCTTAGCTCAATATTCCTGCTTCACAGGTTGGCGAAGTTAGGGGTATATCAAATAATGAAAAAAGGCATTTTCTTTCCTCTGCTGACTCTTGGGTTAAATGGAGTACCTGTGTAGCCCCAGGAAAACAATACAACAGGGGAATGTGAAACCATGAGTGCACATGACGGATTGCAATCAAATGAAGCTGACAGGTTGTTGTTTGGTATGTTCTAAAATTAACAACAACAACAACAACAACAACAACAATAACAACATCAACTGTTGGATTTTTCTCCAGGACATGCTGGTGTTGTTGGAAACTAATAGGCGGACAGACAGACTGGGGTTTGCACGGCTCGGTTGGGTATTGGGGCTTTATAAGGCAGACATGATAGGGGCCTTTTAGTTTAGTTTAGTTTAGTTTAGTTTAGTTTAGTTTAGTTTAGTTTAGTTTAGTTTAGTTTAGTTTAGTTTAGTTTATTTTAGTGCCAAAGAACATATAGATCATCACGGCCTAGAGAGACTGGTACATATGATCTGATCGACATTAAGGACTCCGAGGAAATGCTTGACGGACACATAATCAGACTGTTACTGGTACCATTAATATTGGGACTCTCCGCTGACTGTTGAAGAATAGGACGGAGTATGTATGGTAATGCCCCGAATGCTATGATGTCGGTTCTTGACTCAACTCACCTCAACTCAACTTCGAAACGGTAGTCATAATACCCTTCTAAATAGACAAAGGCTAGCGTCGCTGACCAGTATGGGCAGTACTAAGAATTAAAGCGATGGCTGACTGACTTCTGTACAGATGCCTAGAAACTGCTATTTAGACCACGTCCTCTGCAGGACACGCCAAATGATCATTTCTTGTTTATCTTGTTTCGTCCTTTAAACAGGACTTTGATCGATACGGTGTGGCTTGTTCCTTGAGCTTCCTAGTTAATGTTACGTTGATTGGTGTTTGGGCTCAGCTTGATAACGATCATCCCTGTTTTTGCACCCATTTTATCTGATCTGTCTGAGTTGAACCCTCATCTCGGAGATAAAGAAGATAATAACTATTAAACATATCCCGGAGAACTTTCTTGCTATGGGACCGTGATGTGATAGAGTCATATTTTATAGGCCTGAAGATATCGGAGGAAAAGACAGCCAGACTTTTCTTCTGTCGACAGACAACGAACGGTGGAATCGAACCCTCGTCCGTCCGCGCTCATGGCATTATCGGCGTAGCTCCCTATCAACTACACTAACTCCACAAAGTCTAAGAGATGAGGTTTTACAGAGGAATGTTGAAAATTCTTTGGGCAGCCAAAATGAGTAATCTAAATGGTTTGGAAGAGCTGAGACACAAATACAAATATTACAATCATAAAGACACAGTGGCCATTCTTGGCTACATCACGAGAAGAGAAAAACAGAAACAGGATGTGGCAATTTGAAAAATGTGTGGATGGAGACATAGTAACGAAAGTGAGAGAAGATTCTAGACAGTCATTCTTTATGATATGGAAAGGTGTCAGTCCACGTACTGATAGATGTTGTTGGATATCTAAAGATATGGAGAAGCATAATCGAACACACCAGTCGACGAGACATTTCATGAGAATGGTGATGAACCTGTGGTAGTTTATTTTATTATGTTAATTGTTATTTCATAAAATTCTATAATGCTATGTCTTAACGTGGTCGTTGTAGCGTCATTGCTATTGTTCATGTTGTTTTGTTATTTGATGATAAAGACTTGTCGCCGATATGTCCCTCTGTGTTTTGTAAAGCTGTTCTATACTTCGATTTTTAACTGTTTATATTTCCACAGCAATACCGCAGTTTAGCCTGCTTCATTCATATTTAACATCACACTGTTTAAGAGGAATTAATTGCTGAACATGAGTTCCATTCACCATTAACTGTTATTGTATTTTGTTTCCCTCTTGACAGGAGTTCAGATCTCAATAAACAGCTGCGTGTGAGAAAGAGGGAATTGCTACTTCTCGTTCTCGCATGACTGTACCACAAGAAGATTACTTTGCAATCAATTATTTAACTTTAAACCATACTGACCTTTATTTGACTCTTGATTCGACTTCACTTTCTAACGGTTTATCGACACATCTCTAACAATGGCTTACCTCGACCCCGTTCTTGATGCAAATAAAGGACTGACTATTTGTTTCATTATTTCCATTACCATCGCAAACTGCATTCTCATTTACAAGAAAATTCTGAAAGGTCAATTCCTTTACACACCACGTAGCCTCATCATGATATCCCTCGCCATTGGAGACATATTTTTGGCCTTATTCGCACTGGTAGTAATGGCAAGATTGCTCTTTGAGGCAACTTCATATACAAGTATAATAGATTGCAGCACGTATAAAGCCTATGTTTCGTATCCGAATTTTCTCATTCACTTTGTGTACGGCTTGGGGCTGGCAGTTCTGGCTGCTGAATTCGTGCAGAGAAATAGACAACCTCAGCCAGCGGGGAATACCACCAACAAAATTATCAAGTCCGTCGTCTATAGTGCATGTCCTTGGATCATTGGGTTGATCATTATACTCCCCCTCACTATGGCTGATGCCTATACAGATGTGTACAGGAATGATACATGTTGGATGAGCGTTACAAATTCGAGATTACATGCAATGTACGTTGTGTCTGTCATACTCCCCGCAATACTGGCAGTTCTTGTGTGCATTGCTGTGATGTTTATCAACTTAACCCCACCGTCTCCAGCAACTGTATATTATCAAGGTCCTACACAAGGTGTTGTTATAAACTCTCACAACACCAACGTGATAAATGCTGCAGGCCCACCTCAGTATCCAGGAATCAACGCAACAGCTGCCCAGCTCTATCCTTTCACTAGCACTCAAGGATCACAACAATATCCCAGTAACGGCATACCAGGTACAGCACTGGAGCCAACACTATCGGCCAATGACAATCCTAGTCCCAACAATGGGGGTCAGATTTCCTCTTCACCCAGTGCACAGTACCCAGTACAGCAGTATCCAGCGCAACAATATCCAGTGCAACAATACCCAGTGCAGCAATATCTCGCACAGCAGTACCCAACACCGCAATACGCAGTACAGTATCCATCACCCCAGTACCCGGTACAACAGTACGCCACGCAGAATATCATAGTATACGCAGCTCCAACCAACATAGTTTATCAACAGAACACAACAGCTCCCATTGATCCAGTCAAAGAAAAGAATGCGCTGCTAATAGTTGCAATTATATATTTTATCTGCATTGTTCCACTGGCGTCTTTTCGCATTTCGGAGTTACCATTAAATGGATTAGACTCTAACTCATACAAAATTACTAATACTTGCTTGTTTTGGCTGTCAGTATTTAGATCAATAATTACGCCGATAATTTTTATTATCGTCAACTGATACGGCAAACCATTATCTAAACATTCAATCCACAAACAATAGATTGTCTGGTATATTTGGCTACATCTCGCCAAGTGTATACTTCTGAATAATAACATAGGTAAACGGGACGACAGTTAGCAAATAGAGTTACCGAACATATGCAGCACAGGTGGAAAAGAGAGTTCATCAACACTTGTTAATTTGCGGCATAAAGTTAATAAAGAAAAGCCTTTTTGCATACATTATTCGACGAACAATAAATGAGACTATAGCAGTTAGGCATCTAAAACCGGGGTATTGCCGATACATTTCACAGTTACTATGATTACCGTTGGGATAACAATGCTCCACATTCGAACAGTATCAAGTGACATATGTGTACTATGTATTTCAGCCAAAATGTGATTCATATATTCACTTCGTATGATATATAATTCAGCAGTATGCACCTGATGAGATGCAGTGTAATACGCCAGGCAATAAATCGTGCAACCTGTTGTATGTGGCTTCTATGTTTAAATAACATTATATGGTATATATATAAACTACGAAACACGTCTTGCTGACATTCATGAACATATGTTAGTACAGTAGCTAATAATATTCCTTTCAGGTATAGGTGACGTAATGGGTATATGGTGCTGGGTCTATCTGGACGCCCATATATTGTTTTACCCCTCGCCATGAGAGTGATTCGAACACACGACCAGCTCACCTGTAGGCAAGCATGATAGCCAGTGCACACATAATAAAATATACACTATAGAAAATATCAACGCATGTGCAAAAGAAGGAGCCAGAGTAGCTCAGTCGCTAGCCTATAGTAGCCAATTCCCAGTGCAGCAGTAACCCGCACAGAAATACCCCGCCCAGAAATACCCCGCACAGAAATACCCCGCACAGAAATACCCCACACAGAAAATACCCCGCACAGCAGTACCCAACACAGCAGTACCCAACACATCAGTACTCAACACAGCAGTACTTCGCACAGAATTACCCCACACAGCAGTACCCAACAAAGCAGTACTTCGCACAGAAATACTCCGCACAGCAGTACCCAACACAGCAGTACTTCGCACAGAAATACCCCCACAGCAGTACCCAACACAGCAGTACCAAACACAGCAGTAACCAACACAACAGTACCAAACACAACAGTACCAAACACAGCAGTACCCAACACAGCAGAACCCAACACAGCAGTACCCAACACAGCAGTACTAAACACAGCAGTACCCAACACAGCAGAACCCAACACTGCAGGACCCAACACAGCAGTACTAAACACAACATTACCAAACACAGCAGTACCGAACACAGCAGAACCCAACACAGCAGTACCCAACACAACAGTACCAAATACAGCAGTACCCAACACAGCAGTACCCAACACAACAGTACCAAACACAGCAGAACCCAACACAGCAGTACCCAACACAGCAGTACCCAACACAACAGTACCCAACACAACAGTACTAAACACAGCAATACCCAACACAGCAGTACCCAACACAGCAGTACCCAACACAGCAGAACCCAACACAGCAGTACCCAACACAACAGAACCCAAC
>JACEFZ010017994.1:175000-260000 GCA_014155875.1 Cepaea nemoralis | reverse complement strand
AGAAGAAGAAGAAGAAGAAGAAGGAAGAAGAAGAAGAAGAAGAAGAAGAAAGAAGAAGAAGAAGAAGAAGAAGAAGAAGAAGAAGAAGAAGAAGAAGAAGAAGAAGAGAAGAAGAAGAAGAAGAAGAAGAAGAAGGAAGAAGAAGAAGAAGAAGAAGAAGAAGAGAAGAAGAAGAAGAAGAGAAGAAGAAGAAGAAGAAGAAGAAGAAGAAGAAGAAGAAGAAGAAGAAGAAGAAGAAGAAGAAGAGAAGAAGAGAAGAAGAAGAAGAAGAAGAAGAAGAAGAAGAAGAAGAAGAAGAAGAAGAAGAAGAAGAAGAAGAAGAAGAAGAAGAAGAAGAAGAAGAAGAAGAAGAAGAAGAAGAAGAAGAAGAAGAAGAAGAAGAAGAAGAAGAAGAAGAAGAAGAAGAAGAAGAAGAAGAAGAAGAAGAAGAAGAAGAAGAAGAAGAAGAAGAAGAAGAAGAAGAAGAAGAAGAAGAAGAAGAAGAAGAAGAAGAAGAAGAAGAAGAAGAAGAATGTATTGACAAATCAACTCGGTTGGTTGCAACGCAGTATTCATTAATTTGTTAATCCATATACGGTTTTATGTTCTTCGTCGATACATGCCAACACACTCCCCAGCATAACACATTGATTATCAATGTTATAGATTTTGCCATCTAGCTGCTGAACGAACATTAGTAAAATCATTGTTAATTGGTAATTGTTCCCCCTTGAACAACCTACATTTGTACTATAAAGAGCAACCCAAATAGCTGTACCTGTGCAATTACCAAAACTATACACTGATCACCGATGTTATTTTTCAAAACTGTGAACAATGTGTATATTTTTACAAACAATTTATTGATGTATATATTATAACAAAACCTGTATTTCTGCTTTTAAAATAGTAAATGTATCATTTATTCATGTATTAATGTGTGTATCATATTTATTATTACTGGAGAACATCGTAACAACTGAAAGGATTGAGGCGAAGAGAGGCAGAAGCGGACGAAGAGAAATGATTCTGGGTGAGTTGAGACGGTGGCATGGAGGAATATCATCAGCAGAGTTGATCCAGAACACCAAAGACCGAGATCTGTGGAGAGCCATGAACGCCTATGCCAGCTGGCCAGGGCACTTGATGATGATGATGATGATGATGAAGATGATGATGATGATGGATGATGATGATGATGATGATGAATAAGAAGGATATATATATATATATATATATATATATATATATATATATATATATATATGTGTGTGTGTGTGTGCGTGCGTTGCGTGCATGCGTGCATGCGTGTGTGTGTGTGTGTGTGTGTGTGTGTGTGTGTGTGTGTGTTGATTTAATTTTCGTATTTTCACAAGCTGTCTTGATGTCATATTGCTACATTCATACGCTGTATCGATTTGTCGCGTTCTTAAACAATGTCCTCCCACTTAAGTAAGTAGCACTGCTATCAGACTTGGAATGGCCTTCTGATATCAACGGATTATCGATGTACAGGACGATCTAAAACCTTGAATATTTACCTTTCATGTTAAATCGGTAGTACTTCAGAAATATGGTGAACGGCTTAAAAAATTACTAACGAGCTATAAATGTCCATTAACAAGCGCTGGTTAGAAATACTGGGAATAACCTTGTATAACAGAATGTCAATGTAGAGTTCGTGGAGAGAACTTATAAAATTTCGAAGGTATCCTTATATGGATTATAGACTGACTAATTCTAAATTAATGATAATTGCTTGTTTTGGCTGAATTACAACATAAGTACAACATTACAACATATCGAATACAGTTTAATTTACTTCCAACCTCCCACATCCCCAGCTCCCTCCTCCCCATCACGAGGGTGATTTAACCACTGATTTTCTTTAGTACCCGCTGTATAATTCCGTTCCGTGTTTTACCAAATAGCTATTGCTTTGCAATTACCAAAACTAAACACTTTCAAACTCTAGATGTCAGTTTTCAAAACCGTGAATAATGTGTAAATATTTATACATAATTTACTGATTAATATATTATATCAAAACCTGTATTTCTGCTCTGAAAATAGTACGTGTATCATTTCTTCATTTCTTCATGTGTGTATCATGTTTATTATTAATTTCCTGTAACATATATATATATATATATATATATATATATATATATATATATATATTATATATAGTATATATATATTATATATATATATATATATAGATATATATATATGTGTGTGTGTGTGTGTGAGCTGTGCGTGTGCGTGCGTGCGTGCGCGCGCGCGCGCGTGTGTGTGTATGTTGACTTCATATTCGCATTTTCACAAGCTGTCCTGATAATGTACTGCTGTATTCACCGCGTATCGATTTGTCAAATCCAGTGCCGTTCCTTGTGTTGCTTGAACAAGGTGCTTCTAGTTGAGTAAGTAGGACTGCTATCCGACTTGGAATGACCTTCTGTTATCAACGGATTACCAATGTTTAGGTCCTTCCACAACCTAGAATATTTAACTCTAATGTTACATCAGTACTAATGTATTGATTAGAAATATGGTAAACGGCTTAAATAATTAGTAATGAACTACAAATATTCATATGCTTGTACCTGTGCAGAATACTGGAGCTAAAATTGTCTGGAAAAATTGCCAATTCGTGGAGAGAACTAGACAATTGCCTTTGAATTAAGAGGTGAGGAAATATAGATATAGGACACACTGTATAGGACACACTGAAAAAATATGGGGATAGCATAGTTAGACACAACCTTGTCTGGAACATACAGCGCAAACCAAACAGTAGGAGACATAAAAACGCATGGAGACGCGAATTAAAGAAACAGATGCATTATTTGAGATGGGCATGGTGGGAGCAACGGGTGATGGCATAAGATAATACGTGTTAGACTGAATTAGGTGCCGGGGAAGGCCACATTTGAGGTAAAGGACAAAAGAAGAAAGAAGATCTACTCATATGACTAGCAATGCATGAGGCGACTACGAATAAGATAACCTATGCATGTAACCTACTCATAAAACGACTTTGCTATATGACGACCTACGCAGAAAACTTCTAAGCATAAGACATCCTATCATAAGGAGACTGGTGCATAGATGCCAACAGAGATTGCGCCTGTTGTCTTTTCAACCACGAATCAAGATCTCTGGACTGTCCTTGCCTGCAACGCTATCAGGAAACAATGAAAATCGTCTTAACTTCAAATGCAGTCTCTGGAGAAGCGTAAAGATATTACGAAACAGTCAGCAAACTGATACGAGCGGAAATAGTCCGATACATGACGTACTGATACCTACATCCATAGCGTATTGCGTTGTCATGATCCTCGTCAGTTCCTGATTAGAGGAAGATAATGCCGAATAATCAGTCACGATGTTGGCTGAACTAACGCCAGAAGCTGACATAATCAGTCACGATGTTGGCTGAACTAACGCCAGAAGCTGAAATAATCAGTCACGATTTTGGCTGAACTAACGCCAGAAGCTGAAATAATCAGTCACGATGTTGGCTGAACTAACGCCAGAAGCTGAAATAATCAGTCACGATGTTGGCTGAACAACACCAGAAGCAGAAATAATCAGTCACGATGTTGGCTGAACTAACGCCAGAAGCTGAAATAATCAGTCACGATGTTGGCTGAACTAACGCCAGAAGCTGAAATAATCAGTCACAATGTTGGCTGAACTAACGCCAGAAGCTGAAATAATCAGTCACAATGTTGGCTGAACTAACGCCAGAAGCTGAAATAATCAGTCACGATGTTGGCTGAACTAACGCCAGAAGTTGAAATAATCAGTCACGATGTTGGCTGAACTAACGCCAGAAACTGAAATCGTTGTGTCGCGCAGAGAGGCAGAAAGACAAAAGGAGGCATTCATTCATCCAGATTTAAAATACGACACAATTGAAACATAGGGGGAAATAACAACCATTTACAATCTATAAAGAAATAAACAAACAGAAATGAACCTAAACCAAGACAAACGGCAGGGTTCTAGCAAACGTCCTCATCCAGACACAGAAGACCTGTTGTCATCTGAAATAAACTCATTATTGAAAAGACTAACAAATAAGCCCAATATGCGTTAATAAATGTTAAGACAATGCCTGGTGCTGACTGTAATAATGAAACGTACCACACAATGTGGACAAATAAAGGTAAGAGATGGTAAAAGACTGGTTAAGAGCATGAGACTTCATAAAAATGTTCTGAAAGCAGATAAAGAAATTCAAGAACAATGCAGAATGCTTGTGAAAAAAATACGTACAATGCAGTAGATAAAATACAGAGTATAAATGAGCAATGGGAAATCTTAAGGGACTCCATTAATCAAACAAACAAAGAAATATTACCGGAGAGAAGACAGAAAGCTAAGATAAAATTAGATTATTGAAGGAAACTTAAAGTTAATGGACAAAAGAAAACAAAGTAAATGATAAGACAAATAAAGCAATAAGAGATAAATGAATAAATATGAAAGAAAGTTGATTAAAAGAACAGTGCAAATAAAATTGAACTGAATTCTATTAAATACACAAAAATAGCCACAGTCAAATCAGTGAGCTTACGGGAAGATAAATAAGAGTAAACATAAATCACTGACGCTTTGAAACATATGAAGAAAGTACAAACATCCCAGCCAGATGAAATTACAGAAGAATAATTAGACTTTGGGAGACTTTGGAGTAGAAATATTAACCAACATTCTAAATGATATGTACAACAGTATCTATATACCTAGTGATATCCTGAAATCTGTATTTCCAGCTATACCAAAAAAGACCAGGGGTAATTGAATGCAACGATTTTCGTACAGTCAACATCATATACTTTGTCACTAATCTTTTACTCAGATTTATATTAAGATCAAGAAAGAAAATAAAAGTAGAAATTAGTAAAGAACGGTGTGGATTTATGGAAGGAACGGGTGGTGTTTGTCCATCAAGAATGATGATGACCATTCATTTCATATGGTGCGTTGAAAAGTTTGGAGCCGTGAGTTCTAAGATGGCTGGTAAGGTCTATTTTAGTGCGAAATTTGACAATGTGAGCAAGTAATGCTTGACGTTCCGAAAAGAATATATTCTGAAGTGGTTTTTCTGTCCAGACTTTTTTATTTCCACAGCTCTTGAAGTCCTGTTTCCTTCACAAGTGACTACACCCTTGCGTAATGATGTATGCAGCAGTCTCCCAAGCGTCGTGATGTGTGTGTGTATGTGTGTGCGCGCGCGAGCGTGCGTGCGTGCGTGTGTGTGTGTGTATGCGCGCGCAACCGCAAGTAGATAACAATGATAAAAGAGATAATGAACAACATTGTCTGCTCATAGGCCATAGATGAAGAGAAGAATAAAAAGAAGACACAGAGAATCCCATCCTTTCTCCACGGTTAACAAGAAAAGTAAAGATTTATAGATGTCACAAGAAACTTAGGTTCTTGAACAGGAAATCAGAATATTGTTTCTGCTTTCATTTAATAGATTGAAGGCTTAATGTGGAAAAGCAATGGGCTATCACAGGTTAAACTACAAAGGCTTAACAAAACACATCACACATCAATAACAAAAATAAAACTTTTACTGACCAAATTTCGAGTCTCAGGAGTAGCCTGTATCCAGGTAATATGTACAGCAGCAAAGACAACTGCAGCATTACACCAAGTCAATAATAATGAGTTATGTCCCACCTATAACCGGATAATTATACTTCGAGCTAACAAGAACATGGCCATAAAAGAAAAACACATTGGGAACATAATCCTAGCTACAGCCATGAGTTATATGGTTAAGGAACGTTGTACACAGCATCGAGGCACAGTGTACAACAGTACAAATGATGACGGCTCACATGTGGGATCACTGATGGGATGTGCCCTTATCTTCTCCAGAACCCTTGTGACCAGCCCACGTGCACTGATGCATCTGACACCACAGGCAGATACCACATCCCTAAACGCAACAAGACATGGACGTAGGCATGGTTCGCTAGAACAAGTGCATATAACATACATACATTCTAACAATGGGAGCGTAGAGAGAGGTGTGAATGGCCCAAAATAGACATTGACCAACGTCGAGGCTTGGGTCCACCTAACAACTACGGCCAAAGGCCAACTCTCTGCAATTAAAAAAAATGATACAACGTCTGATCAATAATGCCAATGCCTCACATAGTCAGAACCAAACTGACCCCAGTCAAATATAATACTCACACAGAACAGCATCACTACTACTATACATAGGCTCCTTTCCCTGTCATGGGAAGTCAAACACATAAACATGCTACTTTAATAGATCAACACCAATACCTTTGCCACAATGACAGTCAGAACACCTACAGAAATTAGTCTCACACAAATTACCAACAACTGTCAAGAAACAATATGCAACATAAGCACTGACCACAAACAAGACATGCCAGGCATTGCCAAATGCAGCCATCGCCACATCATAATCTTCTGCAGTGCATAAATTTACCCATGAATAGGGTACCAAATCAATCAGCACATATAACACATTGCATATTATTATACATTGGTCATAATGATATAGCAATAATAATGGGAGATTTTAATGCAAAAGCAGGCGCAGGAAGAGCTGAAAATGAGAGTCACGTTTTAGGAAAATTTGGATTAGGAAATAGAAATGATGCAGGTGACAAATTAATTGAATTTTGCACAGAAAATGAGTTAACGATAGCCAACACACTTTTTAAACAACATCCACAAAGACTCTTCACATAGAAGTCTCCAGACAGTTTTACCAAAAATCAGATAGATTATATTTTAATACAAAGAAGATGGAGATCAAGCATAACATCTGCAAAAACCCTACGAAGTGCAGACTGTGATACAGATCATCAGTTATTAGAAGCTGATCTGAAATTAAAACTCAAAAAGCTTACCCGAGGAGCAAGGCCACTTCGTTTGGATCTCACAAAAATACCAGCCGCATACAACATAGAAGTTAGGAATCGCTTTGGGGTCTTGATGTCTGTACAAGAAGAAATGACACCTGATGAACTGGCAGTACAAGCAAGAGATATCTTGATAAATGCAGCCAGAGATTTCATTCCGACCAAGAAAAAGCAACTTAGGCCATGGATTACATCAGACACGTTAGAATTAATAAAACAACGAAGGGAGCTGAAACAGAAAGGAGATGAATCCGATAGCAAGATGAAGTATAAATCTTTAACTCGAGAAATAAGAAAGAACACAAGAAAGGACAAAAATCAATATAGGCCTATACAAGATTGCTGTACCAGAATAGAGCAATATCATAAGGCTGGAAGAGATTATGTAATGTTCAAAGAAATGAAGTTATTGACAAGAAATGTTCAACCTCAACTGAATGTTATCTGTGACAAGATGGGAAATACCTTAACAGAATCTAGATAAATTCTAGAAAGATGGCAGGAGTACTGCAGTGGAATGTATGATACGAGTGACAGTGAGGATATGAATGAGATACATGAGCCAATGACAGCAGAGACAGAACCTGAACCCTCATTAGATGAAATTGCTTGGGCTATAAGGAACCTGAAAAATGGTAAATCACCTGGATGTGATGAGATACCAGCTGAACTAATTAAAGCAGGAGGAGAAGAAAGCATACACATATATCATGCATTATGTACAAAGATTTGGAAATATGGTATATGGCCAAAAGATTGGAAGAGAACTATCTTCGTTCCAATACCAAAAAAGGGCAACCTGAAATTATGCACCAACTATAGAACTGTTGCCCTGATCAGTCATGCAAGTAAAATTCTACTAAAAGTCATAATGCGAAGACTTCGTAAGAAAATGGAAGAAGAAATTAACGTGGTTCAAGCTGGATTTAGACAAGGAAGAGGAACAAGAGATCACATATTCAACATGCGT
Source organism: Cepaea nemoralis (assembly GCA_014155875.1). NCBI lineage: Eukaryota > Metazoa > Mollusca > Gastropoda > Stylommatophora > Helicidae > Cepaea > Cepaea nemoralis. The sequence goes on along the minus strand of JACEFZ010017994.1, from coordinate 252,122 downwards.
TTAATAATAGAGAAGTGCAGAGAATTTAATGTAAACCTATTCTCATGTTTTGTGGATTATTCAAAGGCATTTGACTGTGTACAACATCAGAAACTTTGGGAAATCATGAGGAATATGGGCTTTCCATCACATGTAGTACATCTCATAAAAATGCTCTATCTAGACCAACAAGCAGCAGTTAGAATAGATGGCGAGACATCAGATTGGTTTGACATCAAGCAAGGAGTCCGTCAGGGCTGCGTGCTGTCACCCTATTTGTTTAACCTGTACGCCGAAAATATAATGAGAAATGTAAGAGATGATATAAACAGGGAGCCATATGATGCCCTAAATATCGGCGGTCATGACATACCAGAGATTCGATATGCTGATGATACAGTATTACTATCCACAACACAGAATGGCATAGAAAACCTAATAGCCTCAACCCAATTGAATAGTGAAAATCACAACTTATATCTTAACATAGCAAAAACAAAGATAATGCATACAGATAAAACTACTATGGAGAAAGAAATATACATTAATGGGAGAAAATTGGAGGTGGTGGAAAATTTTGAATATCTTGGGTCATTGATTACCAATAATGGTGACACAATGAAAGAAATTAAACGGCGACTATCCATTGCTCTTCAAAGACTAAAACAGATGAATAAATTATGGAGTGGGACAGACAGAACTACAAAAATTAGATTTTTAAGAGCATGCATCTTTCCCATTGCAACATACGCCTGTGAGACATGGACACTTACTAAACAAGCTGAACAGCGCATAAATGCCTTTGAATATAAATGTTATAGACGAGTTCTAAGAATATCTTGGGTAAAGAAAAGAACAAATGCATCCATACTTCAAGAGTTGAATATTGAGGAGGGATGGCTATTAAAGACGATAAAACAAAGAAAATTGAAGTATTTTGGTCACTTGAAACGTCACGACAGTTTGGAGAGAACAATAATGGAAGGGTATATGCCTGGGAAGAGAGGAAGAGGAAGGCCAAAGAGAAGATGGGTGCAGGATGTGGCGGATGATCTCCAGATGGGTGTATCAGACGCAGGACATCTTGCTTGTGATCGAGAAGTTTACCGGAAGGTTGTTATGGGAGCGAGGTTCTGCAAAGGACATGCTACTGAATGAATGAATGAATATTATTATACTCAATGTACTACTACTGTCTACCATATCAGCTTGAGGCTAAAACACTAAATCCCCCAAAATGCACAACACAGCCTTCCACGGTATGGATACCCCATTTGCAATGCCGAAAACAAACATTACCAGTTCTACATCATTATCACTGTTATAATCATCATCACTATAAACAGGCGTGCCATGATTGCAGCATCCAACATGGTATCTACACCACCGTAGATACTGTGCAGCCCTGATTGATTGATTGATTGATTGATTGATTGATGTAGGAACCGACATCACAGCATTCGGGGCATTCCCATAAGCGCTCCGTCCCCATCCTCAGCAGCCAGCGAAGAGTTCCAACACCAATAGTTTCAATAGCAATCTGATTATATGTCCGTCTCGCATTTTTTCTGAGCGTCGAGCGTCGGCCACATCCCCTTGTCACTCCTCGCTGTCTCATTCTTGCCAGACTATGGTGATCCATTTGCTTCTCCGAGGTGTACACGTGCTCCCACAAGGCCGCAGCCACGTCTGCCTTGTCATACATCAATACTCCACCAAGTTTTGGAGAGCCAGCCAATATGTCAGCCTGTTCATTCTCCAGCATACCGGCATGCCCCGGAGAAAAGATCCAGGTATTGCTTGTCACCCGTGACCTCCGAAGCGAAGCAAGCCACTCTGCGCGAAGCATGCCTGTCCTCACCCTCCTCAGCGTGCTTTCTGAGTCAGTTACAATCACGATGTGTGTGTGTGTGTGTGTGTGTGTGTGTGTGTGTGTGTGTGTCGTATTCTCCATCCAGCGGAAAGCTACACTGACCGCCTCCACCTCCATTCTTAAGCTAGATGTTGTGGTATCATACGCCAGGCTCTCCTGCACCAAACATCGACCATTAGCTTTCACTAAGAATCCCCAGGCACTTCTCCTAACTCTCAACACCGAATCATCTGTGTAGATAATCACATCACCCGGGCGAGCATTATCCTGAATTAGTTGCTGGATTTACACTACCGTGGCCCCTGCTGGCCACTCCCTGCACTCCCGGCTCAATGTGATTATAACTCTGCACAAGTCTGACTGCTCCGCTGGCACTCTGACCCACTACTTTCCTCGCCTAATGTTCTCCAAGATGTACACCTGTCTGATCGTATCCAAAGCTTGAGCCATCTATGATTTCCCTCTTATCAGTCTCTGGCCATTAACTGTGTCCAGCGCCTCATGCAACGGGTGATCTGTCTGCAGCAATCTGAGGTATGCCTCAGTATGTGCAGCCGTAATAATAGCATGTGAATATTTAAAAATAGGGTTTTTACTTATGAAATCATCACAGTTTGATACAACTTGACAAGACGAATCCAACGGTATCTCAATGAAGACTGTACGTTAATACTAAGCGGAGTTATTAATATTTTTGTGTCGTTAGTTACAATCAGGAAGTGTAATGGGATCTGAAGCAATGGGGGAATTTTTATAGCGGCTCATTAAATTGGAAGCTGAGAAATTCTGCCTTCTATTACTGTGGCTTGTTTATTTTTAACCAGACAACATAGTACCATATATCATTGCGTTCCGTGTGGCGAGGCATAACTTGAGGCATTATCTATTTTTCAGTAGGATGTGCCGTGTCCTAATTAACAATTAAAAATGGCCGCCAATTGTTTATTATTCATTAAATGTCTGTCGCATTGCTAGCAATTGTGGTAACATGTATATTTTATTATGCCTTTTGGTAACAGGAAAGTAAAGGTCACATTTCTCTTTTGATAGAATGTTGAGAGGATCAACTTCATTGCACCGGATTTTCCTCATATGGTTCAGTCTCTTTCCGCAGGGAGACCTGCCGAAAGCATCGCACAGAGCACGAGAGTCTCCATGTCTCCGAGCAAAATGCACTCGACTTTTTAGTCTTTCGATAGGATGTTATGTGACCTAATTAACAGTTCCAGTTCCAGTTTTCGAAAAAAATAAATTCAAAATTCGGTCTCGTCTAACCTGCTTCCTCATCGGTGGTTATTGTTGAGAGCCGTGGTATTTGTGGGTTCATTCACCTAATTCTTGTCGTGTGCGCTCGTTCGAGTGAGTCCTATCTCGGACTGGTTATGTTCGTTTGTGTCTGTGACGACAGCTGGGGGATCGGTCGGCGGCTGCCCTTTGTTTCTGCCTCCTCTGGCGGTATATTTGGTTGCTGAAGGCTCCAGGCTTGACTGATTCCCGTCCTTATAAGGATATTGTGTTTTTTATTTTTGCCTCCTTTTTTTGTGTATTACCTGTAGAATCTTTTCAATGCGATTTTCCTCCTTGCGCCTTTTTTCACTTTCGCGTTTGAGTACTAGCTGTCTTTCGATTGTTTCCTCTGTTGTCAGCCATGGGACGGACTCTCCGTCATCTATATAGTACTCGAGTTCGGCCTCATTGTCAAAGAGTATCTCCGGGTATATCGGTTTCCCCCTGAGTTTCTTGGACATCTTTCCTTTTTCTTCCTGTCTCCTTATGTAATTCCTCGTGCCTGAGTCCCTCTTGCCTTGCCCGTTTCTTCTCTGCTACTATGAACTCCTCCAAGGTAGGTCCATCGATATCCCACTTCAAGCCGTCGTTATAGTACTCATCTTGTCTTTCCTCGGCTGTCTGACTGGATGCTTGTTTCCCCTTGAATGTCTTACGCGTCGTGGTTAGGCTGCTTGTTTTATCTTGCGGTTCCGGCTAGGTTTTTTGTTGGGTTTCTTGCGGCTTCTCAGTGGTCTCTTGCATGACTTCTGTTGGCTTATTTTGAATTGATTTCATTTAAGCTTTCAGCTGCTTTCTCTCCGCTCTAATGGTGTGTAGCATTTCTTCGTTTTCCTTCTTCATTACGATATGTTTCACTTCTTGCTTGATATTACACTGGATCTCCTTCATTTCAGCAAGCAGCTTTTCATTGTCGCTGGTCGGTGCCGGTGTTCGAAGCAGCTTGATTTGCTTCTTTAGCTCATCTATCTGGTCTTGCAGTTGAGCTTTTTCCGCTTGTGAGATGCCCGTGCCTGTCTCGCCGCCCCCTCGCCTCCATTGCTGCCTTGAATGGTGTCTTCGTGGTAATGGCGATCTTTAACACGCCTCTGTGTCTTTGGAGGTACGGACAGCCCAGGCATCTTGCTCCGTGCTTGCCCAGGCAGTTGGCGCACTTTCTTTTGTTGTTTGGTGCTCGACAGTCCGTGTCCAGCTTGGCCAGTTGATACTCCTTGAAGGCATGGTGATCGGCGCAGTATCAGCAGATTTCGGTCTTGCTGCGACATATTGCTGTGCTGTGGCCGGCCCTCTAGCATCTGGAACATTGAGTTATTCTTGGAATGAATCCTTCAGGCTGCTGTGTTTTCTGGATTATCGATACCTGGCGTGGTATCTCACTGCCCTCAGTCGTCACCACCGCTAGGGTAGTAGGGATCTTGGAATATGTTAGAATCCCCTCCACCTTCAAGATTCGGATGTTGAGGTTCTCTTCCTGTAGCTGCTTCATGATTTGTTCGTTTGTCAGCTCCACTTGAATGCGTTTGAGAACCCATCTAATTGTCTTTGAGTCGGTGTTTCCCACTCTGGTGTCTTTCTCCTCCTTCTTCTCAGCTAACTTGGCTCTTGTCTGTGGTGGGTTGTTGTCGATATTCTTCGTGGTAGCTTCAGTAATAGCTGTGGTTTCAGGTTTTTTGTTACAGCTCGCAGGCAGGCTCTCCACGTTCTTCTTCTTGTCGGCTCCCACGCTTCACATCTTGGATACCACGTGTCTTTTGGTGTTCTTGCCACGTGCCATTTTCCCCCATATTAGGCTTCTTTAATTGTTCAGGTGAATTGTCTTGATAGCGCTGGCAAATGCGAATGAACGCACGATGAAAGACGACGCGCGATGCGCTAATTAACATTTAACAATAGCTGCCCATTTATATTAATTAAATATTATGTGAAATGTTCGTCGTTAGTGAAAGAACAATTGATGAAAATGTACTCATATTGTCTTAATGTTCATACTGCAATGCAACAGTTTTCTTTTGTTGATTAAATATCATGCATTAATGTAAGTAAATAAACATAAAAACAATGTTTTCCTTAGTGAATTTGAATAACAAAGACACACACCATATATAGTACGATTTATTGCGTGGCATATTTCGCTGCATCTCGTCAGGTACATACTGCAGATGTTTGTAACTGCTGCATAAATTAAGCAGTAGTTAATCAATTAGTAAAATATTAAATAATAAAAAATTAATATATTAATTAAATATTCACTAATAATTTATTTCTACTTCTGCTCAATAATATTAATTACCTGTTCTGTATCTAAAAGTGAGCAATTATTAATTAAATACTAACATTTTAAAACACAACTTTTTTCTCGGTATAGTATTTAAATTAAAATAATTGTGTACTTTTGTGCTGCTAAGAAAATAAAGTACCCCTTACACTACTTACAGGTTTACAGATGGGTCTGAAAACTTCTTCTTCTTCTTCAGCGTTCCGAGCCATTAAGGTTCTTTGCTGCAGATACAATCCGTCTCCATTCGTCTCTCTGGTTGACCTTCTCTTGCCAGTCGTTGATTACAAGTGCTTGTAGGTCTGTATATATATTATCTCTCCACCGTCTTCTTGGTCTACCTCGGGGTGTACGGTCATTTATTTCCTGAGTGTAAGCGAGTTTTGTTTCCCTATTATGTTCCATTCTTTCTATATGCCCCAGCCATTGTAGTCTGTTAGCCTTCATGATACCAGTGATTAAAAACAATGTTTTCCCTAGTGAATTTGAATAACAAAGACACAAACCTTTTATAGTACGATTTATTGTGTGGCATATTTCGCTGCATCTCGTCAGGTACATACTGCAGATGTTTGTAACTGCTGCATAAATTAATCAGTAGTTAATTAATTATTAAAATATTAAATAATAAAAAAAATAAATATATTAATTAAATATTCACTAATAGAAAACTGGCTTTTAAAATTATTTTCAGTCATGTCAAATTCTGAAAAAATTATACAAGTACACAGATACATTTCTGCTACAAATGAAACTTGTATTCTGTTTAATTTTAGTAGTTAATTTGCCAGTTCTAAGTATAAATAAATACAGGTCCGCTATCGTGTAGTACTATTGTATGGGCGCCGCCATCTTGAATTTTGTGTTATGACTGCCGTATCTCATTTTCGTGTTGTGCTAAATACTTTTTTTTTCCTGAACGCTAGCAAAAGCCAGCATTGTTAAACTCTTCATATATATGTAAAATATGTATGGAGAATTCAAAAATGCACCAAAAAATCCAGGTTTTTTAAACTACAGGAGTTATAAGACAAATTAGCTTACTGTTGATACATCAACTTCAAGAAATCCAAGAGAAGACAGTTTCTTAACAGCAAACGCTTGCATTTGCACAGAGGGACCACTGCTGTAATTATTAGAGTTGTTTCCCGCGACGTCGTGCCACATTGGTTTCGAATACATCGAATCACACGAGACTTGGCTAAAACCGGAAGTGACTGGAGAGGGTCGCTAAAAATTTTCCGGGATAAACGGTTACGCCCCCAAACAAGACCTCTCACAAAGACCGACAATTGACATTGCTACTAATAATGATACCTTCTGTTCGTGTGGTGTTGTCAGTGTCATCTGATCTGCCACTTTCAGTGCCTTCACTCTGCTCTCACTAACAGCACAGATACCCAGTTTTACCCTGTCCCGGACAAACACAGCGGGCCACTATTTACCATATTAAACCATAATTACCTTTCAACACTTGAATATTTTTCTCGCCATGAAATATCAACTTTCAGCCACTTTCTCAATGTCTTTTCCTGACACTTTGGGTCGTCTCGCTTCGCCTGACTAGCACCATTTTGTGATTACATCAGTCGACCTGCCTCTTCCATCATAGGGAGAGTTACACTTTTATTTGCTCGTCCGGTGCTGGATATATCCTGCTAGCGCAAGGCTTCGAGTTAGGGACAAACTATTGTATTCCTATTTAAAACAATGTAAGTGCATTCAAACCTCATCCCACAGCAGGTAACCATCAATCCACAATACGTATTTTCTTGGATCATCTGGATCATTTCAGGGCTTGTCTGCCCTCTCTATTGTGACATAGAAGCACAGTGGCCCAGCTCGACCGTGCCTGGGGCATGTTCACCCATCTGCTTGGTGGTGGTTGAGAGAGGATGAATTCAAGCCCATTCCTCAAAGCTAGATATATTCGTTCCTCCGGTCGCAGTTTTTTAGGGGGGAGGGGGGGGGGGTGGCAAAGAGGCGGGAACATGCCGTGGCAGGGCTTTTATACCCACGCCACCACAATGTCCCAGCATCATTTTCGTGTTTTACCAGGGTATCGTGGGATATACTACTCATGATCTTGTGGAGCCGTTCCAGGCTGCTACATGTATATACGTAATTGTCTTGTTTTTATGTTTGCATCTTCAGAAAATGTCTTGATTTTATATTGCTATATTTACACGCTGTATCGATTCATAGAATCCAGTGATGCTGATCCTGTTGCTTTCTGAACTAGGCGATTCAACTTCATCATGATAAAGGTTTTTCACATAAACTGACCATTATGTAAAATCTTATCTTTTTTCGATTATGATTTTTCCTTGTTTTGCTTTTAGGCAGCCTGTTGATGTAGGTGTTCTTTTATTAATAAGCTCCTGAATTCTTTTAAGCATAATTTGATATTTTTACTGTTGTGTGGATCTTTTTTTTTCCCAGTTTCTATGCAATTTTTCTCAACCAATGCTTCCTTTGCCACCTTACATAATGTTCAAACTTTTCTGTGAATTTGTTCATATTTGGCAGGATTATTTTTGTTGTGTTTTCTTGTTTCCATTTGTTGTAAACGTTTCTTCAGTCATCCAGTTATTACCACAAGCTTTCTTTAATCTTTGAATGGTTGTTTCTGCTGCCAAATTGTTTGAATTTTTCAAAATTTCCCATTGATCATCCATATCTTGAAATAGGATCTCTACATCAGACAATAGAGCATATATGTTCTTTACTTCTGTGTTAAAATTGGCTTGTATTTCCTTGTCCTTTTCAATGTACACAGATCATATAATATTTAATGTTTATTGTTGTATACTTGACATACCTTAACGTTACCCTCAGTTTGCCTGTAATCAATCAGTGATCACTGTAACCGTCTGCAATGGAAACTGTTTTTTCGATTGTTAACGCATTTTTAAACCTTCTGCTAATCAGTATGTAATCAATCTGGTTTCTAATCCTGTTGTCAGGACTCCTCCATGTCCATTGTCTTCTAGGATGTTGTTAAAACCAGGTGATTCCTATAATAATTTCCTGCTCTTTTGCCCATTATATAATTCTATATCCTACACTGCAATCTTCGCCTTGATTTCCTACTTTTGCATTGAAGTCACCAATTGTGATATTTATTTTCTGAATCTTTACATTTCTTCAAAGCAGACTCCATGTCATTATAAAATTCGCTATACTATATTCAGTGCATTCTCCAGTTGGGGCATATATTTGAATGACGTTTATGTTAAAAGGTCTGCCGATTAATTTTATCAGTAGAACCCTCTCTGACACAGCACAATATCTCTTAACAGATTTTGATATTTGCGGATCCAAGATAATTGCTTTCCATATCGTCTCGCGCATTCCTCATATATTAATCTTCTCTCTTTCCATTTCTTGTTTGATGTTATCTAGTTTTCAGTCGTCGCTTAACTTACGACCATTCTATGTTGCTAATTTCAGTATCCCTGTCCTTTTCTTGTCATGATCTGTAATTAAGCGAATCATGATAAACAAGACCATTGCAGCGATCCAAATGGAATAAATCTCTGATTGTTTTTAAAATACTAAAACCCCAAACTCACTCACTCACCTATCCACATGCAAACACACGCTTCAACAAACCCGCATTCACAAACACCACTCATCATCCATACATACCATGCACACACATAAACATCGCATGGTTCTGATGCAATACTCTAAGAGAGCACGAAATGCAAAGAAGGGTTTCCAAAACTGTTTTTATTCTTACATGATTTTATAAACGATCTTTTCCTTCCTTAATCATTCTTCTTCTTCTTCTTCTCTTCTTCTTCTTCTTCTTCTTCTTCTTCTTCTTCTTCTTCTTCTTCTTCTTCTTCTTCTTCTTCTTCTTCTTCGTCTTCTTCTTCTTCTTCGTTATCGTCTTCGCCCCTGCCGCCGTCGTCAATCGATTTCTTCTTCGTTTTCGTCTTGTGCTTCTTCTTCGGAGGGTCTTAAGACACCATGCGGAGTATATGCCAACAATCACGCATGACAAGACCTTTGTAGGTCAATTCGTGACTGTTTGGATTTAGGTCTATATTTATACAACGAGGTAGCCAGTCTCAGACCATTAACATACCCCAATTGCATACCGGCGATTCCAAAACCCTTTATTGCTTAATACAATTTATTTACGTCCCGACACACCATCAATTTAAACCAGAAAGTGGAATAGATGACGATTATAAACAACACCACTGAGACCGGAAAAAAAGGCGCACCTTTAAAATAGAAATAGAAATATAGATCACGTCATACACATTTATTTATAGGCCGTTGTCCGTAACCATAACCACTGGCGTAATGGGAAACTAACCATGTAACCGATTGCCAGTCTCTGTGACACGGATATAACACACCCCAGCTAGTGGCTAAGTCTCACAAGTCTAACGCACTTCTGTTCAGCGAGCTGGCTGGCTCTACTAAACGGTTGTTATTTTATCCTTAGATCCGGAAGGTAACACAAATTCTGTTTCACTATGCCCGTCATATTTGTTGTTGATTAAAACGTATTGTCTTAGTGATTTTCTTCGATCAGACTTGCATAAATTTTCTCTACTAACACTATATATTTCCTGTATGTCTATTTCATTACCTACCTACCTACTTACCTACCTACCCACATGTCACATAAGACTAACTGTCTGTAAGTCTGTCACTTTGTCTATATACATGCACACCTATTTACATGCTGACCTACTTATCTGACTCTATTTATCTATCCATCCATTCATCCATCCATCCATCCATCCATCCGTCTGTCTGTCTGTCTGTCTGTCTGTCTGTCTGTCTGTCTGTTTGCTGTCTGTCGGTCGGTCGGTCGATTGGTTAATCGGTCAGTCGGTCGGTCTGACGGTCGGTTGAGCTTGCTGCTTGTCTGCCTCTCTCTCTCTCTCTCTCTATCTCTCTCTCTCTATCTCTCTCTCTCTCTCTCTCTCTTTCTCTCTCTCTCTCTCTCTCTCTCTCTCTCTCTATATATATATATATATATAAACTGAGATGTGTTTTACTGTGTACTTTCTTTGTGTTTTTTCTGAAGGATGGCGTATGAAATTGCACTTGTTGCTTCTACTTAGGATCTGAAGATACATTTTTCTATTGTTTCATATAATATCAGTCAGGTACGGTTCTATGCCACCTGCGTCACATATTCTTTATAATGAGCTTGTTTGCGCTAAATTTCACATGTTCGCTTGTCTTTTGCAAGCTTGTATACGGTTTTTCTACCTTGTTTCTGTTGGGAAGTAAAGGCATCAAGTGTGATATTAACCACATCACCCAGCTAGTGTTGATTGGTCTATAAAATATGAAACTAGCACTATATATATAAAACACCCTAAGACGTGTATTACAATTCTGTATTTACATGTTTATGGTTTATAAGGATGTCATTAACACATATTTATTTGGAATATCAAGAACTATTTAGTAGTAAAATTGTTTCCTGAGCTTCTTCTTCTGCTTCTTCTTCTTCTTCTTCTTCTTCTTCTTCTTCTTCTTCTTCTTCTTCTTCTTCTTCTTCTTCTTCTTCTTCTTCTTCTTCACCTCTGTTTGCCTTCTTCCGTTTTCTATTTTCATTGCTATTTGTATGTGATTTAGGATTATTGTTTGGATTGTGATTGTTCGTTTTCTATTCCTTTTTTTAAAACAATGTTTTCCCGTAGTGAATTTGAATAACGAAGACACAAACAATAGATTGCACGATTTATTGCCTGGCATATTTCGCTGCATCTCGTCAGGTACATACTGCAGAAATAACACAACTTACGTGAATTAACTAGATAAATCCCTTCAAGTTGAAATATACACATATTCGCACAGTAATGTCACTTATCTACCACGGTAATTTTAAGCTGACTAACATGTCTTTCTGTTTGCACAATTCTGGCTTGCGTTTATTGATCATAATTGCTTCTGCAAATTTTAACAAACGAGTATTATTGTGTGTTAAACAACACGCGAAAGGCAGTGTCTCTGTCCTCCACATGGCACTTATTCCTTTTTTAATTACAATTTGATTTATCGATTAATTTTTTGCTTATGCTAGTTCTGTGGTGTGTTGTTATTTTATTTCAATGATATTTATCAATTACTGTGTGGATTGTGCAAGTTTACCTCAGCTCAATATTCCTGCTTCACAGGTTGGCGAAGTTAGGGGTATATCAAATAATGAAAAAAGGCATTTTCTTTCCTCTGCTGACTCTTGGGTTAAATGGAGTACCTGTGTAGCCCCAGGAAAACAATACAACAGGGGAATGTGAAACCATGAGTGCACATGACGGATTGCAATCAAATGAAGCTGACAGGTTGTTGTTTGGTATGTTCTCAAATTCACCACCACAACAACAACAACAACAACAACAACAACATCAACTGTTGGATTTTTCTCCAGGACATGCTGGTGTTGTTGGAAACTAGTAGGCGGACAGACAGACTGGGGTTTGCACGGCTCGGTTGGGTATTGGGGCTTTATAAGGCAGACATGATAGGGGCCATTTAGTTTAGTTTAGTTTAGTTTAGTTTAGTTTAGTTTAGTTTAGTTTAGTTTAGTTTAGTTTAGTTTAGTTTAGTGCCAAAGAACATATAGATCATCACGGCCTGGAGAGACTGGTACATATGATCTGATCGACATTAAGGACTCCGAGGAAATGCTTGACGGACACATAATCAGACTGTTACTGGTACCATTAATATTGGGACTCTCCGCTGACTGTTGAATAATAGGGCGGAGTATTATGGGAATGCCCCGAATGCTATGATGTCGGTTTTTGAATCATCTCATATCAAATCAACTTCGCAACGGTAGCCATAATATCCTTCTAAATAGACAAAGGCTAGCGTCGCTGACCAGTATGGACAGTACTTGAAAGATTCTTTCACTTACACATCCCGAAATCTTATATATGTTATCATCTGCAAAAGATGTGACATGAAATATATTGGTCAAATTGGCAGACGCCTTGCCGACCGATTTAGGGGACACTGCTTTAATTCGCGTTTTATCAGTTTTTGTTGTCCTGTTCTTGACAAAGGTTCTAGAACCGAAACGTCGGCATTGCTTTGTTGTCCTATAATACTTATTGTTTTATTTTTATACTTCAGTATTATATATTTATTGATTGTTTCTCATTTTTGATAAGTCACACTTTGTTTTCATCTGTGTATGGAGTTTTTTGTAAGGTACGCTTATCGTGTCTGTCTTTAGTATGTCTCTTCGTTTCGCAGGAGCTAAATATACTTAATTGTTTGCAATTCATATTGTTATATCCTGCTGCAGCCGTTGCTTTTTCCTTTTGTTTCATAAGAATTAAAGCTATGGCAGACTGGCTTCTTTACAGATGCCTAGAAACTGCTATTTAGACAAAGTCCTCTGCAGGACACGCCAAATGATCATTTCTTGTTTATCTTGTTTCGTCCTTTAAACATGACTTTGATCGATACTGTCCACGTTATCTATGGTGTGGCTTGTTCCTTGAGCTTCCTAGTTAATGTAATGTTGATTGGTTTTTAGGGTCAGCTTGATAACGATCATACCTATTTTTGCACCCATTTTATCTGATCTGTCTGAGTTGAACCCTTATCTCGGAGATAAAGAACATATTAACTATTAAACATTTCCCGAATAAGTTTCTTGCTATGGGCCCGTGATGTGATAGAGTCATATTTTGTATTGGAAGAAAAGACAGCCAGACCTTTCTTCTGTCGACAGACAACGAACGGTGAAATCGAAGACTCGTCCGTCCGCGCTCATGGCATTATCAACTACACTAACTCCACAAAGTCTAAGAGATGAGGTTTTGCAGAAGAATGTTGAAAATTCCTTGGACAGCCAAAATGAGTAATCTAAATATTTTGGAAGAGCTGAGACACAAATACAACTTATCACAAACATCAAGAGACAGTGGTCATTCTTGGCCACATCACGAGAAGAGAAGAAACAGAAACAGGATGTGGCAACTTGACCAAAAAAGTATGGATGGAGAAATAGTGAGGAAAGTGAGAAAAGATTCTAGACAGTCATTCTTTATGATATGGAAAGGTGTCAGTCCATGTACTGATATATGTTGTTGGATATCGAAAGATGTGGAGAAGCATGATCGCCCACGCCAGTCGACGAGACATCTTATGAGAATGGTGATGAACCTGTGGTAGTTTATTTTATTATGTTAATTTTTATTTCATCAAATTCCATAATGCTATGTCTTAACGTGGTCGTTGTAGCGTCATTTCTAGTGCTCGTGTTGTTTTGTTATTTGATGATAAAGTCTTGTCGCCGATATGTCCCTCTGTCGCCCGTGTGTTGCCGGGGCTCATACGGGGAAGCAAAGAATAGTAACACTGTTGCCTACCATGCATGTCGTAAGATGCGACTAAGGAGGCTATGGTTCCGTCACCCTGCTACTGAGTGAGTGCGTGGCGCGACACTGTAAGCTGTGAATTTCGCGTGGAATGCTTTTACATCTGTTCGCAGTTTGTAGCGTGAGCTGCATGTTCGGAACGATGGCGGCCGGCTTTTGCTGGATTGACAGGTTTGCCTTTTCGGTTAATGAGTGCATTTTTCAGGAGACTCCTGGGAGTCGTCGCTGGAGCTACGGAGTTCGTGCTTTATGCGGTGCTTTCGGCGGGTCGCCCTGCGAAAAGAGACCGAGCCATATGGGATAAAACCCGGATCAATGAAGTATTTCTGATGACTGCCATTCCATCGACAGTGAACTGTAATTCTCGTGGAGGACTTTTGTGCTGGCATTCTGACGGCTGCATTATGCACAGTGTACTTTGTGCGGGATGTTGGTTTGCCGATACTCCTGTCTGTTTCATTTATCACATAGGGCAGTCAGGAGCATTGTGTGTGATATTCACTGGCACAGGAACGGCGCATAATGGGGACGACCCGTTGCCGTGAAGTTGGAACCGTGACTAACTAACTAACTAACTAACTAACACACTAATGTCCCTCAGTGTTTTGTCAAGCTGTTCTATACTTCGATTTTTAACTGTTTATACTTCCACAGCAATACCGCAGTTTAGTCTACTTCATTCATGTTTAACATCACACTGTTTAAGAGGAATAATCTGCTAAGCATGGATTCAATTCACCATTAACTGTTATTGTATTTTGTTTCCCTCTTGACAGGAGTTCAGATCTCAATAAACAGCTGCGTGTGAGAAAGCGGCAATTGCTACTTCTCGTTCTCGCCTGACTGTGCCACAAGAAGATTACTTTGTAAACAATTATTTAACTTCAAACCATACAGACCTTTATTCGACTCTTGATTCGACTTCAGTTTCTAACGGTTTATCGACACATCTCTAACAATGGCTTACCTCGACCCGTTGCTTATCTTGATGCAAATAAAGGACTGACTATTTGTTTCATTATTTCAATTACCATCGCAAACTGCATTCTCATTTACAAGAACATTCTTAAAGGTCAATTCCTTTACAAACCACGTAGCCTCATCATGATATCCCTCGCAGTTGGAGACATATTTTGGCCTTATTCCCATTGGTAGTATTGGCGAGATTGGTCTTTTGAGGATTCTTCATATGCACATTTAATAGATTGCAGCACGGTTAAAGCTTTCAATTCATATCTGACTTTCCTCATTCACTTTGTGTACGGCTTGGGGCTGGCAGTTCTGGCTACTGAAATTGTGCAGAGAATAGAACACCTCAGTCAGTGGGTAATACCTCAAAAAACATTATCAAGTCCATCGTCTACAGTGCATGTCCTTGGATCCTTGGGTTGATCATTATACTCCCCCTCACTATGGCTGACGCCTATACAGAAGTGAACAGGTATTATGCGTGCCAGATGAGCGTTACAAAGTCGAGAGAATCTGCCATGTTCGCTTGTGTCTGTCATCCTCCCGGCAATACTTGCAGTCCTTGTGTGCTTTGCTGTGATGTTTATTAACTTATCCCACCGTCCCCAGTAACTGCATCTTATCAAGGTCGTACACAAGGTGTTGTTATAAACTCTCACAACACCAACGTGAGCAATGCTGCAGACCCACCTCAGTATCCAGGAAGTAACACAGCAGCTGCCCAGCCCTATCCTATCACTAGCACTCAAGGATCACAACAATATCCCAGTAACGGCATACCAGGTACAGCACTGGTGCCAACTGCACCGGCAAATGACAAACCTAGTCCCAACAATGGGGGTCAGATTTTCTCTACACCCAGTGCACAGTACCCAGTACAGCAGTACACAGGACAACAATATCCAGGGCAACAATACCCAGTGCAGCAGTATCCAGCACAGCAGTACCCAACACCACAATATGCAGTACAGTATCCACCACCCCAGTACCCGGTACAACAGTACGCCACGCAGAATAGCATAGTATACACAGCTCCAACCAACATAGTGTATCAACAGAACACAACAGCTCCCATTGATCCAGTCAAAGAAAAGAAAGCGCTGCTAATAGTTGCAATTATATATTTTATCTGCATTGTTCCACTGGCGTCTTTTCGTATTTCGACGTTACCTGTAAGTGGATTATCCTATGACTCATACACAATTACTAATAATAGCTTGTTTTGGCTGTCAGTATTTAGATCATTAATTACGCCGATAATTTTTATTATCGTCAACTGATACGGTAAACCATTATCTAGACACAGAATCCACGATTTATTGCCTGGTTTATTTAGCTACAATTCGCCAAGTGCATACTTCTGAATTATAACAATGGTCGAACGGGACGACAATTAGCAAATAAAGCTACCGAACATATAACTCACGGGTGGAAAAGAGAATTAATCAGTCTTCAACACATGTTAATTTGCGGCATGAAGTTAACAAAGAAAGGGCTCTTTGTATACTGTATTCGACGAACTGTAAACGATTACTCAAATACACCGAGATTGTGCTAGTTAGGCATCTAAAACCCGAGGTGGTTTCAGATAGATGTCACAGTTACTTCGCTTACCTGTGGAAAATCTTATATATAAAAAAGGATGTGCGTGTGTGTGTGTATGTCCTTTATGCGTTCGCGAACGGTCCATCCGATTGAGATGAAATTTTGTACACGTCTTCCTCTCATTCTCGCTTTAGTGTGAAATCGGCTACTTACTTAATATTATGTAATTTTTCATTTTTCATTATAATTTCTATATAGCAAGGGGACTTAACTCTACAAAAGTTATTTCAAGGGGCATAACTTTTAATAACATTGCTATATAAATTATAGTCATATTGTCGCATCGTTTTCAAAGATTTATACACTCTTTATCTAAAGTTATTTACAGGCATATGAGTTATAATAAATACTTATGTAATCTTTAAGACATTTTCAAAGTTTTCATAAAAATAATGCATAATGCATAACATTGTAACTCATCTTTTTGTGCTTAAAGACGTTATCTACAGTCATGTAGGTGATTAAAAATAATTTTCATTAAAAATAATGGATGGTGTGTGGAAGGACATTCTTTTAAGTAACTTTTTTTTTTTGTTGTATTGTTTTTTTTTGTTGTATGAATTTAATGAGACGTTCCCCGCCAGGAGCTGGGCGAAGCCACGCCGAGTCAGATAGATAGACAGATCCACCTTTTCGCTGCAGTTATCTACAGGCATATGCGTTATAATCCTCCTCCTCCTCTCCCCTCCTCCTCCTACCCTCTTCCTCTTCCCCTCCTCCCTCTCCCTCCTCCATCCTCCTCCTCCCTCTTCCTCCTCCTCCCTCCTCCTCCTCCCTCTTCCTCCTCCTCCTACCTCCTCGTCCTCCTCCCTCCTCCTAATCAATCCTCTTCCTTCCTCCTCCCTTCTCCTCTTCTCTCATCCTCCCTCCTCCTCCCTCCTCCTCCTCCCCCTCATCCCTCCACCTCCCTCCTCCTCCCTCTTCCTCCCCCTCCTTCTCCCTCCTCCTCCCTCCTCATCCTCTTCCCTCCTCCTCCTCATCCCTCCTCCTCCCTCCTCCTCCTCCCTCTACCCTCCTCCTTCCTCATCCTCCTCCTCCCTCCACACCCCTCCTCAACACCCCTCCTCCTCCTCCTCCCTCCTCAACCTCCTTCTCCTCCCTCCTCCTTCTCCCTCCTCCTTCTCCCTCTTCCTTCTCCCTCTTCCTCCTCCCTCCTCCCTCCTCCTTCTCCCTGCCGCCTCCTCCCTCCTCCTCCTCTCTCCTCCTCCTCCCTCCTCCTCCCTCCTCTTCCTCCCTCCTCCTTCCTCTCCTCCTCCCTCCTCCTCCCAATCCTCCTACTGCGTTCTCCTCCTCCACCCTTCTCCCTCCTCCTTCTCCCTCCTTCTTCCTCTTCCTCCTCCCTCCCCTCCTCCCTCCTCCTCCTCCCTCTTCCTCTTCCTCCCTCCTCCTCCCCTCCTCCTTCTCCCTCCTCCTTCTCCCTCTTCCTTCTCCCTCTTCCTCCTCCCTCCTCCCTTCTCCTTCTCCCTCCGCCTCCTCCCTCCTCCTCCTCCTCTCTCCTCCTCCTCCCTCCTCTTCCTCCCTCCTCCTTCCTCTCCTCCTCCCTCCTCCTCCCAATCCTCCTACTGCGTTCTCCTCCTCCATCCTTCTCCCTCCTCCTTCCTCTTCCTCCTCCCTCTCCTCCTCCCTCCTCCTCCTCCCTCTTCCTCCTCCTCCCTCCTCCTCCTCCCCTCCTCCTCCTCCCTCCTCCTTCTCCCTCCTCCTCCCTCCTCCTCCCTCCTCCTCCTCTCTCCTCCTCCTCATCCTCCCTCCTCCTCTCTCTTCCTCCTCCTCTATCCTCCTCCCTCCTCCTCCTCACTCCTATTCCTCCCTCCTCCCTCCTTCTCCCTCCTCTTCCCTCATCCTCCTCTCTCCGACTATCTCTTCCTCTCTCCTCCTCCTCCCTCCTCCTCCCTCCTCCACCTCCCTCTTTCTCCTCCCTCCTCCTACTCCTCCTTTTTCTTTTTCTGCTGCTGCTGCTGCCGTCGCTCCATTTACCCAAGTTAATTGTTGGGGGAAGATGTAAAGATCTTTCAAGTGCTCTTTCTAATGCTTTTTGTAAGTTGGTCTTCGTTTATCTAAGGTTGTTCTAACTGCAACCAATAAATGATTAGACAGACAGACAGACAGACAGACAGACAGACAGACAGACAGACAGACAGACAGGCAGGCAGGCAGGCAGGCAGACAGACAGACAGACAGACAGACAGACAGACAGACAGACAGACAGACAGTCGGGAACGGGAACTTATATGACTACTTATATGAATTAAATGAGATGCTCCCCATCAGGGACTGGGCGAAGCCGGGCCGGGTCAGCTAGTACTTTATATTTCTCCACATTCGAACAGTATCTGTGACAATGTGTACTATGTATTTCAGCCAAAATATATTTCATCCATTCACTTTATATGATATATAATTCAGCAATAAGTACCTAACGAGGCGCAACGAAATATGCCAGGCAATAAATCGTGCAACCTATTGTTTGTGGCTTCTGTGTTTAAAAACCATTACCTGGTATAGATAAACTACAGGAAATGTCACGTTGGCATTCATGAAAATATGTCAGTAAAGTAGCAAAAGACCTCTCTTTCACGTATTGAGACGTAATGGATACATGGTGATGGGGGTGTCTGGAAGCCCATATATTCTTTACACCTCACCTTGAGAGTCATTCGAACACATGACCACCTTACATACAGGCAAGCATGATAGCCCCTACACCCACCCTAAAATCACTGTTAATTAGTAATTGTTCCCTCTTGAACAACCTACATTTGAACTATACAGAGCAAACCAAATAGCTGTACATGTGCAATTACCAAACCTATACACTTTCAAACTACCGATGTTATTTTTTAAAACTGTGAACAATGTGTATATATTTACAAACAATTTATTTATTTATATATTATAACAAAAGCTGTATTTCTGCTCTTAAAATAGTAAATGTATAATTTATTCATGTATTAATGTCTGTATCGTGTTTATTATTATTGGAGAACATCGTGACAACTGGAAAGATCGAGGGGAAGAGAGGCAGAAGCAGACCAAAAGAAATGATTCTGGGCGGATTGAGACGGTGGCATAGAGAAATACCATCAGCAGATTTGATCTAGTACACCAAAGACCGAGATCTGTGGAAAGCTATGAACGCCTACGCGAGCTGGGAAGACACTTGATGACGATGGTGAAGGAAATATATATATATATATATATATATATATATATATATATATATATATATATGTGTGTGTGTGTGTGTGTGTGTGTGTGTGTGTGTGTGTGTGTGTGTGTGTGTGTGTGCGCGTGTGTTCGTGCGTGTGTGTGTGGTTTATTTTTTTTATTTATTTCATTTTCGCATTTTCACAAGCTGTCTTGATGTTATATTGCTATATGCATACTATGTATCGATTTTTCGCGTGGCCTCCCACTTTAGTAAGTAAAACTGCTATCGGACTTCGAATGGAAATCTGATATCAACGGATTACCAATGTATATGGCAATCTACAACTTTGAATATTTACCTCCAATGTTAAATCGGTACTACTGTATTGTTTAGAAATATGGTGATCGGCTTAAAGAATTACAAACGAACTACAAATGTTCATTAACAAGTGCCGGCTAGTAATACTAGGAATAAACTGGTATGACAGAATGCCAATGTAGAGTTCGTGGAGAACACTTATAGAATTTCGAAGTTACCCTCATATGGATTACCCACTGACTCATTCTCAATTAATGATAATTGCTTGCTTTTTGCTGACAATGTCCATATAATTAATTACACCGATAATTTTTATCCTCGTCACCTGATGCGGCAAACAATTTTCGAAAAACGGAATCAACAGACAATACGTCGTATGATATATTGCCTTGTATATTTCGCCGCATCTCCTCGGATACATACTACTGAATTAAACATGTCCAACGCAGTTCCATTTACTTCCACTTTCAAACAACAGATGGTTTTTTTCACAATTGTGAACAATGTGTATAATAGATTATATTAAAACCAGTATTTGTACTCAAATAGTAAAATAGTAAGCATATCATTTATTCATTTATTCATGTGTGTATAGTGTTTATTATTAATTCCCTGGAACAACAACAACACACACACACACATATTATATAGTATAGGACACACACTGACAAAACCTGGGAAGAGCATAACTAGACACAACCTTTTCTGGAACATACAGCGCAAACCAAATAGTGGGAGGCATAAATACACATGGAGACGCGAATTAAAGAAACAGATGCATTATTTGAGATGGACATGACGGGAGCTGTGGGTGATGGTAAAACATAATACGTGTTAGATTGAATTAGGAGAGGGCCTAGGCCTCAATACGAGGTAAAGGGCAAAAGAAGAAGGAAGATCTACTCCAAAGACTAGATATGCATAAGGCGACTACGCATAAGATAACCTATGCATGTGACCTACCCATAAGACGACCTTGCTGTATGACGACCTACGCATAAAACTTATACGCATAAGACGTCCTGGCATAAGGAGACAGATGCATAAGATGCCAACAGAGATTGCACCTGCAGTCTTGGCAACCACGGAGTTGGATCTATGGGCTGTCCTTGCCTATAACGCTATCAGGAAGCAATAAAAATCGTCTTTACTTCAAATGTTGTCTCCGGAGAAGCGTAAATATATAATACGAAACAGTCAGCAAACTGATACATTCGGAAACAGTCCGATGCATGACATACTGACAAAAGCTACGACCATAGTGTGCTGGGGACAGGAAGATAATGCAGAGGAATAATCAATCACGATGGGGCACAGGTGGCTGAACTAAATCCAGAAACTGAAATCGTTGTATCGCGCAGAGAGGCAGTAAAACAGACAGACAATGGGACTATTCCAGAAGGAGACATTCATTCACCCGGGTTTAAAATACGAAACAATGGAAACAAGGCGGGAAATAAAAACCATTACAATGTATAAAGAAATCAACAAACAGAAATTAACCTAAATCAAAACAAAAGGCAATGTTCTACCAAAGATCTTCATCCAGACACTGAAGAGGCTGTTGTCAACTGAAATAAACTCAGTATCGACAAAGTCTAACAAATAAGCCCAATATACGTTAATAAATGTTAAGACAATGTCTTGTGATGACTGTAATAATAAGCACGTACCGCGCGATGTGGAAAAATAAAGGTAAGAGAGGGGGGAAAGGGGTTATGAATCTGAGACTTTATAAAAATGTTCTGAAAGCAGATAAAGAAATTCAAGAAAATGCAGAGTGATTGTCAACAACAAAATACGTACAGTGCAGAAGATTACATACAGAGTATAAATGATCAATGAGAAATGTTAAGGAACAAAAAAAAAAGTCTCTTAAAAGTCGACACTTTTTATCCCATATGGCTCGGTCTTTTTCCGCAACACGGAAAGCATCGCACAAAGCACGAACTCCGTAGCTTTTAGCGACGACCCACAGGAGTCTCCGAAACATTTAACTCGTAAACCGAAGGACGCGGCCCGGAATCGAACCCACAGCCTTCGGAGCACGAGTCAAACGGCTTGACCACTTCGCCACAGAGACTCCCAAATAAAGACATATACCGGAGAGAAGACAGAAAGCTAAGGTAAGAATGGACGACTGAAGGAATCTTAAAGTTCATAAACAAAAGAAATCAAAGTAAACATGGCAAAAAAGAGCCTGACAAGGTAAATAAAGAAATAAGAGAAACATGTAAAGGCAATAGAAAGTTGACTAAACGAACAGTGCAAAAAAAAAAAAAAAACAGTTGAACTAAAATTCTATTAAATACACAAAATTTTATACACAGACAAATAAGTGAGCTTACTGACGCTATGAAATATATGAAGAAAGGAAAAACATCCTAGCCAGATGGAATCACAATAGAATAATAAAAAGTACTGGGAGCATTTGAAGTATAAATATTAACCGAAATGTAGAATGATATGTACAACAGAGGCTATTTACATAGTGATATGCTGAAAGCTGTATATAATGCTATAGCAAAAAGACCTGGAGCAATTGAATACAAAGATTTTCGTTCAGCCAAGCTCAAAAACCATTTACTAAGCTTCTACTCAGAATTATAATGAGAAGACCAAGAAAGACAATAACGTGGAAATTAGTAAAGAACAGTGTATTTGCGGAAAGAAAAGGTACAAACAATGCAATATACACATTACGAACACTACGCTATGTAGATGACAGTATTGATGGCGGAAACGGCAAAAGAGCTAACACAATTTTTAGACATTGCAGTAACAGAGAGTGCAAAGAAAGGACTCTCCTTAAATATCATAAAAACAATAATCAAAGAAAAGGTTGACACCAAAATGTGAAATAATAATAGAAGGGAAAATATTTAACTAACCGGATATAATGAAATACATTGGAGCAATTATAACGTCAGATGGAGATATACAACAGAGATTAAGAACAGAATAGGGCAGGCAAAAGCTGCATTTCAGAAAATGAAAAGTATCTTACACAATAAGTCACTATCCTTGAATGTAAAACAGAGAGTTTTGAAATGCTATATAGAACCTATTTTCTTGTATGGCATTGAATCTTGGAAAGAAAATGAACAAATTAGTAAGAAATTGGAAGCAACAGAGATGTGGTTCCTGAAACGAATGTTGCGAATTCTTCATTGGACTGCCAGAGCAACTAACCACGATTGCCTGGAAGAGACTAATGAAATTGCCGTAAGCAGATAGAAAGGATGGAAAGGATACAGAACGAAGTCACGCGCATTATTCTTGGATGTACAAGAGATACGGCATACAGGGCGATGCGCTACCTTCTTGATTTTACAACCATTGAAGAAAGAATACAAATTCGCAAAGCACGTGCCTACCTCGGAGTTAACGCAAACACACAACATCCACTGCATAGTGAAATTAGGAGGGTGAAGGGTGGCAAGTTAAAAAGAGGAAGGTCGTGGATGGGTCAAGCCGAGGACATTCTTCAACAGGTATGTTCACTTGAGGACTTAGAACCTGGCGAGGTGTGGGTACAAGTGCCAACAGATTTCTGTACGTCTCTTTCAATCTGCATCCAACTAGACAAATAAATACAGACAAGAAAATCCGGCTGCTGTTGAGGCGGAAGTACAAGCTTTGATTTTCGAGAATTTGTCAGACGGTGATGCTGTCATATACACAGATTAGTCGGTCGTCCGACATGTGAGAAGCTCGGGGGCCGTTACAGCTCAGGCCGGAGGGAGAATTGCGGAGTAGGACTCTGGTGCTTTTGCTGAGACCACAAGTAGCTTGACTATGGAAGTCATGGCAGTAAGTAAAGCAATAACATGGCTCGAGACACAGACATTCACTAGGGCATGTTTTCTTAGCGACTCAATGAGCATGCTCAATAGGATAGAGATGGGGTGGATCCGAAGAGTGGTTGCTGTCTCTGGAGCGGTCTCGGTTGGCAAACATTAGTTTCATCTTCGTGCCAGGTCATACGGGAGTACAAGGAAATGAGCTGGCCGACAAGCTCGCAGGCAAGGCTACTGTGGAGGGCGGAAGCGCCATGGACCAGGCTGATGTTCTGAATGCTACGAGAAGTAAGACTGTTGCGAGAACCAAGTGATGACTGTGAATCTACAACCATGGTCAGACTGTGAGAACTGCAAATTAAAAGAGGTGTGGCCAAACAAGAACACTACGAAGGATGCCAATGATTGATAAACCAACACAGAACTGGTGCCGTGAGCCGCTACACGCTGCGGGATTTTCTGAGGAGGGGATCCGAGCACTTATGGACTGAATGGTTCAATGTGCAATGAGGATAACCTGTCGACTAACTAACTAACTATACACAAATAAGAAAGAGGCAAACAGTTTTCGTTGGCCATTATGTTGAGAAGAAAGGCATTGGAGAACATCGTAACAACTGGAAAGATCGTTGCGAAGAGAGGCAGAGGCTGACCAAGAGAAATAATGCTGGAAGGACTGAGACGATGGCATGGAGGAATATCGTCAGCATAGTTGATCCAGAACATCAAAGACGGAGATGTCTGGTGTGATATGAGCGCCTTCGCCAATTGATTTCGATGATCACCTATTTGAATCATTCCACATGCCAGTTAGCTGGACTTATAACGTTGACTTCTTGTTCAGAAAGCTATGGCAAACTACTGAACGCAAACTTGCCTAATAACTCACAGCCAATAAGATCTAGAGGAGGCTGCAATGTCCAACAAAGGACAAGCAATTTCTTTGTATCGTATAGCGACGAATCACGGAAATAGAATCCACTAAACCCAGGAGGCGACATACAGCTAGGTTCAGAAGCTCAGCTTTTTTTAAAAATTTTGTTGCGTATCCCTTACGGGACGTTGCAGTCAACACCAGCATTTTCAGCTGCTGTTGATGTACTAGGCAAGTGTTACGTTCAGTAGTTTGCCATTGCTTTCTGAACGACCTGCCTCTATACCTTTTTCGAAAAAACCAGCACCGACGTGTTTCGAACCCGGGTATACGGGCTCACAAACCGCGTTCGCAAGCCCTTCAGCCACAGAGACCTGCTCAGCTTGAGTAAGCAAAATATGTGTATGACATTCTATAGATCTTGGTCGGTACTGGTTTATGATGATAACCCCATACATTTAGAGACTAATCGGTACTTGAATCGTGATGGGATCACGAGGACCAACTTTTACTTCCTCAAAATTCATTTCAGGCTGGTTGGTCCTGGTTCCGCATGTCAATTTATACAAATAAAAATCTGCTTCGATTAGGATCCAAACACATGACTACCGTCCTAAAGGGAAGCGTGCTAGCTTCTGCTCTACCGCGGCTGCCACTTTGAGTAAAGACCCCCCGCACATAATAGATATACTCAGGGTGTAACAGTCTTGAATCCATTTTTTTCTCCAAAAGTAAATAGCGAGATAGAGGTGCAATGACGACCGACACACAGGACGTGGTTCATGTTTCAGCATATATTTTACAATGTTCGACTTATCTTAGTGGTATAAAACGAGCCACAAATTTCTAATCGTGACACGTCGAGTGGCAGATAAACAGCACACTGCGCATATGCTGCTAAGATCCGGAATAAGCAAACCTTTTACTCCGCACGTTAACATGCTCCTGCTAACAAAGCAAATAATATGTAAATCGTGCAAGTTTTTAGCAAGCGAAATTTTCTACCAGTCTTTCTCAACGAGCTGAAAGGTTAGTTGCTTGTTTGAAAAAGAACGTGCTCAGGTCCCTTTTAAGTGTTATAATTGGGGGGCCATGATGTTCTTTTCTGCTTGTGGAAATAGGGCTGCGTGTTTCGCGTCCTAGTTTCTGGGCGTTTCTGGCCTGGTGTGGTTTTCATCTTTGTTGCTGTACACGTGTCTGGTGAGGTTCATGCACTTGTAAGGCCTAGTGTAGTGTTGTTAGATTCCCGCTCTGTCTCATGGTGTTCGTTTGTTTCCAGGGTGTGTTTCGTCGGTAGTCGATCCATTGGTGACTCCATCTATCTCTCATGTGGCTTGCTCTAAAGTTGGCAATATGTGGATTACTTATCTATACACAAGAAAAAGAACATTTAGCTGAACCTTGGCAACGTGTGATTTAATTATAACTATTTGGTGCGTTCATTTGAAACCCGTTCCGATGGCTTTATTACAAAAGCAAGAAAGAAACATTAACAGGTGTGGTAGAATTAAACAAAGCATTCATTTTGAATGAATTATGCACCATGGGTTGGTCAGAAGAAGTCGCCGTAGGCATTCAGGCAAGAATCCCATTGCTTAGGTAGGTGGCGAATGCCGTCCGCAAAAAAATGGATTGTGGTTGCTCACTGACCCAAGTGTTTACCGCGTTCATTATGTCTGCATCTGTGTGAAATCGTTACCCTTTGGAGCTGTTTTTAGAGGTCCGAACAAATGAAAATCACGTGGTGACAAATCAGGACTATAGGCTGGATGTTTCAGAATTTCCCACTTCTTCCTTGCTTATGCTTCCTGAACAATCTTTGCGACATGCGGACGAGCATTATCGTGCAACAAAAATCACACCGCGAGAAAGCATGCCGGGTCGTTTATTCTTGATGGCTTGTTGCAGCTTGTCTAGTGTTTGCAAGTAGTGGGTAGAGTTGATTTTGACACAAGGTTCTTTAAAGTCGGCCAACAATAGCCCTTCATGGTTAAAAAAAAAATGCGCTCAGCATAACCTGACCAGCGGACACCTGTAACTTGAAGTTTTTTAGCTTTTGGTGATCCAGCATGCTTCCATTGCATGCTCTCTCTCTCTCTCTCTTGCTGCTCGGCTCAAAGTGGTGACACCATGATTCATCGCCTGCCACTATGGGGAAGAGAAATGCATCACCCCCCACTTTGGTGGTCGGTCAACATCCGTGGTACCCATGTGAACACACCTTTCGATATTGCAATTTCTTACGAACGAACTTTTCAATTATCCCAATTTACACATCAAATTATTTCGCTAGCGAACGTATGCTTCGAAAACGGTTCACCTGTACAGCTGCATCAATTTTGGCGATGGATTTTTCTTTTGCAACAATATGCGCTTGACCCGGCCTTTCGAAGATCTGTCGTGAACTGACGTCCTTTCCGAAACATTCGTGTCCAGTCTATCACATTTGTTACCGTACGCTGCCTGCATTCTTCGATGAATGTCCACTGGTCGACATCCTTCAAATGAAAGAAACTGAATCACCGCTCTTTGAGCTTCTTTGGACTGATTTTAGATCAACCGGACATTTTCTCAACGGTCAGAAACAGAACCTTTGCATCATGGGACCATAAGCACTTGCTCTTTTATTCATTGGTCAGTACTTATCACATGACTATGACATGATCATGTTCAACGTACGCAATTACGCGCGTTGCGGCACGAACGGATTTCAAATGAACGTCCCTTATATGAGAGATCCGTTTTTCAGCTAAGGATGCGTCTAGTAAGCAGCTATTTCCTGCTTGGGTGTGAGGATGATAGTGCCATGTAAAAGGACATGCAATTAACTTTTTAGGAGGGGTTGAAGTAATAACTACGATATGGGTTAAATAACACCACTCTGTCACAAAGGCGTTAAATTATAACTAAGTCATTGAATGATGATATAATACATCCATGTGATGGAAAGAGTTAACTATACATTTTTTTGCTATTTTTTGTTTTGTTTTTGGTCTCTATAATTCAGCCCATACTTTGTGCTATGGGGAGATTTAAATCCATCCTACGTCTTAACTTGTCTCGGTTAACATCATGGATTGAAGTTAATATCCTTTTTTGTGTGTGAAGCACAATGGAACACAATATCGTCTGTTAAGACAGCAAGGTGCCCATTCAATGTTTTGTTTATACACAGCTATAAATAAATGTATGTAAGTGACATATATAACTGTGCACGACATAGGGTACTAAAGACTACCAAGAAGACACAACAACAGACCACCAAGGTCAAGACACGTAATCATCCAACACCATAAAACAATTACACCAGGCCTTAACAAGTGTGCGACTCTGTCCAGACATGTAAAACCACAAGGATGAAACGTACACAATTACAGACATTCAAACATTTTCAAGGAGGCAGATATAAGCAGCCCCATTTACGAAAGAAGAAGAATGAGATACAATATAAGGGCCCCGACTATAACGAAATCGATACAGTCGCTGGTTGAACGGGGCCATTCATCTCAAAGAGCTGGAACTGAAATAACTGTAACTACTAGAATACAGAATATACTTCTGTTGTATAGGGTTATAGAATAATAGTAAAAAGCCCCGCCATGGAATGTAGAGAGTATATGGTGCGGACCATATATTTATATCTCGGCATTCGATGAGTGATGTGGAAAATATCATGCCTGCCGCCTTTACATTTCTGGAAATTTCCTGGTATCGGTTTTAAGCTTGTCGGCCTCGAAGCCCAGGTCAATGAACAATTAAAACAACCCCCGTCTTGAAGGAGATTCGAACACACAACCACCAGGCCGGCAAGATAGTTTGCTAGACACTGGGGGAGTGGGCGCCTGGCGGGTTATATAATACCTAAATATTCATCCATAAACAGTCATTTTTGTATATAACCCGTAAGACGACCCCAGAGGGCAGTTTAATTTGGTCTATTTCAAGCAGTGGTATTATTATTGTTCCTAATTTCATGGAATTGTGGAGAGAAAGGGAATTTACCAGCTAACCTCGTTGTGTCCTGGCGTAGTATCACGAAAATCAAGCTAGTCTTTGGCCGGTCAACAAACCCCCAAATTAACGCCCCTCTGGGCCTCCACCCACAGGCTGCAACTCCAGCCCAAGGGATAGAAGTGAGTCACTCAAGTAATCTAGAACCTTCTCGAAGGACTGGTCATTGAGTCCAGGGTTCCGTGGACACTGATGTGGCCCGCCTATTGCGGGGTCCACGAGGAACTCGGACAGAGTTACCACCCGTGTAGGATTGGGACACGTGTAGACCGGCAGAGGACAGACGGACTTCAGAGAGGCAACAGGGCCTGCCTTAGAGGGACTCAATAGATATCAATAGATATATATATACATAGGCTAGATAGTTTGCTAGACTGTTGTATGATAACTATGTGTTTGATGTTAACTATCTGTGATATGTAATATAGCGCGGGATTGTTAACCCACTGCGCCAACGCACTGTATATTGAAATACAATAAATGTTCGATATCATAGCGAACGGAGTTATTGTTGCCTGTGTGAACCCGAGCTCAGATACCTAGATAGGAGCAAGACGATGACACACAGGGATCGCGCGAAGTTCGTGGTGTAAACAACTTTTGTAGCCCGTAAGCCATATTTTTTTTTTCTGTGTAAATTCTTTTCAGAATTTTCGGAGAATTTTCTATGAAGGAAGGGCGACGGGGATTGTAACTAATAATTCCATCTCATATGTCTTTTCTTCTCACCTCATCTCATCTCATCTCATCAACTTCCTATTATACCTTGCGGTTTCGAGGTGAAGCGGGACAGTGCCCGCTTATGGAATTTCATGTCTTTGTCTGGAAAATATTACATTATAGCACTTTAGACGTTAACGGTGGTATCGACTATGGGACAGAGTGCATCTTTACCTTGTATCTATTCCAGATGACGGCGTACACAAATTCGTATTTTAAGAACTTTCTCACCAACAAATATTGGTAGAAACTACTTAACCGTTTACTTAAATAATAATAATCCTAAGTACATTGCCTACTAATGTTTTTCGTATATATAATCCATGCCGTGCGGCGTTAGTGATCATGCCTGTCCACAGCTTTCTGTTTCTTGTGCTGCCAATAATTTCAGATACAGACGTTTCTCCATGCCATGTTTTCAAAATGTCCACTATCACCCCTCTTGGTATTTCCCGGCCTATTTTCCCCTCTAGCCTTCCAGCTGTATCAATATGCTGCAGCTTTCCGTATATCGACTGCTGATTTCTCCAAGTACTTCAAGAAACAAATGAAGATAGTAAACTGATTCGAGACATTAGACGTAGACATTCAATATATTTTGGGCACGTTCTGAGAATAAATGAATTAGAGAACTTGATGATAACTGGCAAGATCGAAGGGAAGAGACCAAGGGGACGACTCAGAAGTAAATACCTGGATGGCTTGGCCACGTGGCATAGCCGAGACAGGAAGACAGAGCTGATCCACGACTCTGGTGATCGAGTGACATGGCAGTAAATGACCACCCACGCTTATCGGCATGGCACATGATGGATGGGTGGATAAACTGTTTTATAGCAGCAACAGTTAGATATGTTACTAAAATATATTTATTTACAACATTGCTGTTTTCTAGCAGCAACAGTTGATATGTTACTAGAATATATTTATTTACAACTGTGTATAAACTGAAAAGCCGCGCTCCGTGGAGAAGAGTTTATGGACGCGGTTCGTAATCCCGCTTACCCGCGTTCGAAACACAGCTGCGCACGATTTGTCAACATACCGCGTTGCGCTGGGTTTTAACGAATTGGTATGGGACCCGGTCGTTCAGAAAGCAATGGCAAACTACTGAACGTGAAACGTGCCAAGACATCAACAACAGCAGTAAAATGCTGGTCTTGACAGCGATGTCCTGTAAAAGGATAAGCCAAAAAAAAAAAAAAAACTACTGAAAAATAGCAAACAAATATACAGTTAACTCTTTTCATCATATAGATGTATTATAGCATCATACACAATGACCTAGAATAATTGAACGCCTTAGTGAGATAGAGAGGTGTTATTTAACCTAATATCGCATTTATTACTTTTTAACTCCTCCTAAAAAAGTTAGTTGCATACCCTTTAGCAGGACGTTACAGTCAACCAGAGAATGTACTCTCTGTTTGTGAATTAGGAGGCAATTTACGCTCTGTATTTATGTTACTGTGCCAATGGCCGAGGCTCCAAACCATTGAAATCAACGCATAGATATCTGCTTCCAAATGTTTCGAGCCTGGTTTCGAACCCTGGACTCGGTTTGTCGGGGAATTTGTGAAAGGGCGTTTCACTAATTGCTTAGGCACAGACGACGACTTATATCCTCCAAGACCAGCTATTTTTTACTTAAGAATAATATGTATCAGTAATAGAAAGATGTAAGAAAATAATATATCTGAGATATAATTAAAACATACGGTAAGTTGGTGTTCATACTGTTAGATGAAATGATTGCTAAAAACTTCAAAATAAGAATAAAAGTAAGAAGACACTAAGCAGCAACCTATTGTGAGTATGTGAAGTGCTAGGGCCATCATTGTTATTTTAGGCCTGAATGTATTTGGGGAATAAGTGGTTAGTCTTTCCCTCTCGTAGCTAACGGCGAGTGCAGGCATAGAAACATCTTCCGACGGCGCTAGTGCCGTTGTCAGCGAGACGTGCTAGCCGTTAGAAAACTTCAAAATGCTATGGAAATAACTGATGATGGAAACCCACAGAAGATGAAGTATAAAGAATAGTAATCATTATCATCATACCCCTGGCAAAATGGCGTAGTTGTTTATGTTTCTCTAGAATTCTCGGTCATTGGTGCTGTGGGTCAACTCTGGTATTGATATTTCTCCTGCCACCGCCTCAGTCCATTCAACACCAGCTCTCTCGTCCTACCTCTGCCTCTTTTTCCACTTATATTTCAATCTGTCACTATATATATCCAAGGGATTAATAATAAACACTAAATAGGTATGAATAAAATTATAAACGTACTATATAAGAGCAGGAATGCGGGTTTTGATATAATATATAAATCACAATCAAACAATGATTTACAAATATATGTATACACAGTGCTCACAGTTTAAAAAAAAAAGAAACAAAACACCATATGTAGGTTGAAAGTGTATAGTTTTGGTAGTTGCAAAGGAACAGCTATTTGATGTGCTCTTAATATTATGTCGGCAGTTCAAGTGGGAACAATTACTAAATAACTGATTACTATTAATATTCAGCTAGCTAGATGGCACAAGGAATGACATTGACGTTGGTTATGTTGGGGACGGAGTTGGCAGGCATCGACGTAGAGCATCGAACCGTATGTGGATTAACAAACCAATGAAAGCTACGTTGCTTGCTACTAAACTAGTTACTTTGTCAATTCATTTATTCAGTAGCATGTCCCTTGCAAACCTTCGCTCTCATAGCAACTTATGGAAACCTGGAGAACATCTGCCACATCCTGAAGCCATCTTCTCTTTGGCCTTCCTCTTCTTCTCTTCCCGGGCATGTAACCTTCCATGATTGTTCTCTCCAAACTGTCATGGCGTTTCAAGCATGATATGAGCGAGATTCCCTTGAACTCTGCTATTCCCTCTGCCCATCGTCTACTGCTCATAGACAAACTAAAAAGTATCTATATGTATGTGTTAGTGTTTTTAATGTATGCCTTCTTCTGCATGGCAATGCATATAATAAATGAATAATAATTTGTCCCGAAGCAGTTACTTATTATAAGTCTAAGATATTACAAGACCATCGTATTTTATAGGCATGAGAACAAGGAGGAATATGTGGCCAACATTTCCCTCACTTTAGCAGGCAGCGGGTCTAAGAGTCGAATTTGTTTCGTGTCGTAAGGCTGATGTTCAATTCCTTTGGTACACTTCTTAAGTTTTATGTGTTGAAATGTGTGTAGATTTTACATACACAATTGACATGCAGTTTTCCTGTCACATATATCTTCAATATATCTTCCTTTTTTGCTGCACATAAAAAAAAAATATTAACGACCCTTTTATATGCCATGAGGCATATTGGGTATATGGTAGTTAAAGTAGTACAGGACCTTTTTACAAGCATTAACATTCATTAGGCATATGTTGCTAGACCCATATTTCTGTAGATGGTGATGTGGTTAGTATCACAACAGCCGCCTTTACTTCCGGCGAGATGTCAAAGTACCCATTTTATGCTGGATCTTTGAGAGCCCAGGTTAATTTTTCTGAAATGGTCCTCGGTGGGGATTCGATAACATGATCACCGGGCCTACATGCAAGCGAGCTAGCGACTGTGCTATCACGGCTCCCTCAATGGCGTATGCTTAGATATTTGTCTACGGTGTGTATTTGAAGGTTTGTTATAGCTATCGTGCTTGCCTGCAGATTAGGTGGTCATGTATTTGAATTACTGTCGTGGCGAGGGATACAAATATTTGTGATATCGTCCCCCCGATCGACCCAAATAATGTGGGTACATTGAAATCTTCTGGGAAATAAAGGTGGCCGTCTTGGTACTGACCACGTCACATATAGAACGTCGATTGGTCTATACCATCTGGGACTAGGATAATATATCCTTTACCCCTCAAGGTTGCTGTGTTGTGTATGAGATTTGTTAAACTCATATTTTATATCTTATTGGTGGGAAACTAAGTCCAGGAATGAACCTCCAGTAGTAAGGTCGCTGGGATGGTAAACTCACATAAGATAGGTAATACAGTGAATATTTAGAATTCATAGTCATTCCCATGTGATGGTGTTTTCTATTTTTCTTCTACTCTGGGATTCTCTTTAATGGTTTAAAAAGTGGTGTAGTCATGAACACACTACTGTAATATGTATATTTATGGGGAGAAGTGTATGGTGTGTGGGTTTGAGATATGTGTGCGGTGTGTTGGTGGGGGATGTGTGAATGATGTGTGGGTGTAGGGTATGTTTGTGGTGGTATGGGTGGAGGATAGTGTGTGGTGTGGGGGATGTGTGTGATGGGTGTGGGGAATGTGCGTATGGGTGGGGTATATGTGTGGGTGAGCAGGGGATTGTGGTGGTTGGGGGAAGTATGTGGGGGAGTGTGGGTGGGAGATGTGTGTATGTGGATGGGGAATGTGTGGGTGGGGTGTGTGAGTGGCTTAGGGATGTGTAGGTGGGTGAGAGAGTTGTATGTGTCGGGGTGGGATGTGTGAGTAGGTGGAGGATGTGTGTGGGGGTAGGGGTATTGTGATCGAAAGATGTTTGGTTGGGAGTGGGTGGGTGGGGGTGTGTGGGTGCGTAGTGGAGGATGTATGCGTGAGTGAGTGTGTGTTGGTGGACGGGTAGGGAATGCGTGTGTGGGTGGGTAGAGGTGTGTGGTGTGTTGGTTGGTGATATTGTGTGGGTGAGGTATGTGTGTGTGGGTGGGGGATTTTTGTGGTGTGTGAGTGGGGGTATGTGGGGTGGATGGGTAAGGGTATCTGTGTGGATGTGGGTGGGAATAGTGTGTGGTATCTGGGTGGGGGATATGTGTGTGGTGTGTAAGTGGGGATGTGTTGGTGAGGGATATGTGTGTGTGGTGCGTGGGTTGGGAATAGTGCGTGGTAGGGGGTGTATGTGATGTGCGGGTGGGGGATTGTGTGGTGGGGGATTAGGTTAAAGCATGTGTGGGTGTGTGGAAGTTGTATGTGTGGGTGGTGGGGTGTGTGTGAGTGGATTGGGGATGTATGGGTGGTTAGGGAGATGTGTGTGTGTGTGGGGGGGGGGGGGGGTAGGGACATGTCAGTTGGTGGGGATGTGTGTGTATGGTTTGGGGATGTGTGAGTGGATGTGCGATGTGTGGGTTGGTGGGGGATTGTGTGTGTGGGTGGGGAATATGTTGTGGATGGAGATGTGGCTGGGGGATTGGTGGTTTGAGGTGTGGGTGGGGAGAGGATGTGTGGGGTAGGATGTGGATGGGCGTGGGATGTGTGGGTTGGTGGAGGAATGTTTGTGGGTGGCGAGTGTGTTTTGGTTGGGGGATCAGGTGAGGGCAGTGTGTGTGGGTGGGGGATGTGCGGGAGGGGGATGGGTCGGTTGGTGGGGTATGTATGTGTCCCTTGGTGTGCGTGTGTGTCGGTAGGTGGGGGTGTTTATGTGTCCCTTGGTGCGCGTGTGTGTGGGTAGGTGGGGGTGTGTGGGTGGGGTGATGTATGGATAGGTGGGAGATGGGCCTCATAACATGGTAATTAGCCTTGTTTATGTTTACAACATTCATTTCACAATGTTTATTTTTCTTCCTATGTAAATGTATAATGCTCTTGATGAACGAAAGACGAGTGATTGGAAGGGCCGAATGTAGACGGGCCTGCGCGCCCAATTTGTGACCTTAATAAAGTTTATTTGATTTGATTTGATTTGATTTGTATCCATAAGGTTTATGTTCCTACATATGAATCATGGGATAATTACTATTTTGTCAGTGGTTGTCATCGTATTTTCATGCATGATGTGCTTGTATAATTCATGTAATATTTAAAATTGCCAAGGCAGTAGAGAGTGATAGAAAAATTTATAGATGGCAAGGACAGATAGGGTTAAAACCTAGAAATTTTAATATATATATATATAACGAAATTTAAATCCACAGGTAATGATTCATTAGGACAGTAAATACTACCTGGGAGGTGAATTTAAACCAGGGGAAAATAGCAGTAACAAAATGAAATAGACTAATGTTAGGGTCCAAACCACCACTTGCAAACATGTTTACATGGTTAATGGAAGGGAAGGAATATTTGAATAACGAAGACACAAACAATAGATTGCACGATTTATTGCCTGGCATATTTCGCTGCATCTCGTCAGGTACATACTGCAGAAATCATACAACTTACGTGAATTAATTAGATAAATCCTTCAAACTGAAATATACACATGTTCGCACAGTAATGTCGATTGTCTACCACGGTAAATTTAAACTGACTAACATGTCTTTCTGCTTACACAAGGACGGCTTACGAAGGTTGATTAGTATAGCTTCAGCAAACTTTAACAATCGACTACTTTGTGTGTTGAACAACACACGGAAGGCACTGTCTCTTTCAACCACGTGACCACTCTCGAGAACATGTCTCCCGACCGATGAAGCCATACTTTTCCGGTGTGTCGGCCTGCCTAGGCTACCATCTTCTGTGTGTAGTATCTTGTCCAACCAATTCGGAATATGTTCCGAAACTCTGCGATGTAACTGTCGCTCAGTTCTGCCTATGTAGATGGCCTCGCATCTGCGTGTAAATTGGTAAATACAATTTGATTTGGCGTACAAATCTACAGGTTCTTTTACTGCTGGGACCGGTGTGTTTCTGTACCTGATGACTAGAGCTGCAGCACAGAATGTTCGCTCGACTGCTGTGGTGAGCCGGTCCCGCAGACATTGCATTACGTCATCTCCTCGGAAGGTTAGCTGGATGAATACTTTGAGTTTAGGGACTGTAGTTACTTCTGATTTCGGTTTGGGCTGTTGGCGTGTGTGATTTCTGCAGTATGTACCTGACGAGATGCAGCAAAATATGCCAGGCAATAAATCGTGCAATCTATTGTTTGTGTCTTCGTTATTCAAATTAATCACGGGAAAACATTGTTTGGAAGAAATATTGTAAGAAGTTGCAGAATTTAGGGGCACCCTAATATAATCCTCTTTCATATAACATAGCATTTTCAACAAAACCCCGGGAAGTAAGGAAAGTGAATAACTGATGGATACTTAGGAAGAAAAGCCATACAGACACTTATTCTAACCCACCGGTGATATGAGTAGTTATTAATAACTAACTCAGATGGCCCATATGTTAATAATAAGGGTCAACCAAAATATTCACCTGGTGATCTAAGTGAACCTGATCAACTCACTTAATGACCCAAATGAATATAAGGTATTTCTTTAAATTAGCCACCCCGATTTCATTATCAATGGTAGCGGAAACAGACAGTATAGGTATGTAGGAAGTATAATAAAGATTTACCCTAAGAAATTGGAATTTCAAATGAACTTCAGGAGATACCGGAAAAAATATGTGCTAATCTCTATTAAGAGATTTCAGAAATTGGCTCCTTAGCTTTGAAATTTACAGTTTATTCTCACTAAGTGAAATACTCACTATGAAAAGTCCTCATTAAAGAGGAGAGAAACAGCGTTAGTCAGCGAATAGCTTACGTACAGTTTTGTTTTTTCATAAACTGCCTAACTCACATTAATCTTCTCGGAAGAGAGAAATGACAAGGCAGATAAGGAGTAAAAAATAGTGCGCGCAACTCAAATGTACCTTCTTTATATAACCGAGCACCAAATTCTAGATACCACTCGAAACCTACATATAGGTGGATGAATATGGAACAAATTGCCAAGTTGCAACAAATTCTTACATAACATGGGAAATCTTAAGGGACCCCATTCATCAAACAAACAAAGAAATATTACCGAAGAGAAATCAGAAAGATAAGATAAAATTGGATGACTGAAGGAATCTTAAAGTTAACAGACAAAAGAAAACATAGTAAATGAAAAGAAAAATGAATAAATAAGAGATAAATGTGTAACTATGAAAGAAAGTTGATTAAACAAACAGTGCAAATAAAATTGAACTGAATTCTATTAAATACAAAAAAATATGCACAGACAAATCAGTGAGCTTACAGGAAGAAAAATAAGAGTAAACACAAATCACTGACGCTATGAAACATATGAAGAAAGTAAAAACATCCCAGCGAGATGAAATCACAAGAATTAGAAGTACACGGAGACTTTGTAGTAGACATATTAACCAAAATATTGAACGATATTTACTGTAGTGGGTCTACCAAATGGAGAGGAGCATCCTCACAACAAATCAGAAGACATACAGTTAGTTAATTAGTTAGTCGCAGTTCCAACTTCACATCAACAGGTAGTCCCCATTATGCTCCGTTCCTGTGCCAGTGAATATCACACAAAATGCTCCCCACTGCCCAATGTGAAAAGTTGAAAAGACAGGAGTCTCGACAAACAACAGCCCGCACAGATACACTGTGCATAATGCCGCCACCAGAATGTCAACTCAATAGTCCCCCACAAAACACCCAGTTCATTTCTGATGGAATCGGCAGTCATTTCCCATCTGGATGTTTCCTAGATGTTCACCCACACAGTCCACGAAATACAGTTCTTCGTCGATGGTAGTTGCAGTCAACCAGAAGCCCAGCAGCCACGCAATTCTGCATAAGGCAAAAACCGGTCAACTCTGGGACATAACCATCTGCCATCACTCCGAACATGCAGTCGCGTTCCAAAACACCTCGGGCAGATTCAGAAGCCTTTCACACGAAACTCACAGCTCACAGTGTCGCGCCACGCACTCACTCAGTAGCAGGGCGACGGAACCATCAAGCCTCCTTAGTCGCCTCTTACGACATGCATGGTAGGCTGCAGTGTTGCTATTCTTTGCTTCCCTTATAAAGACTTAAAGACTACCCCTTAAGAAATACTATCCACTTTAGGAAAAGAAGACCGTGTGGGATCGTAATTGGAAGTATGGGTTTTTTTGGCCCAGGAAATGTCAACTTTCCTAACAATGGCACAGGCACCAGAAAGTAAAACTTGAAGCTGAACATTTGGAAAAAGACTACAGGTTTAGATATCTGGCCTACTATTGCCTGTTATATAATTACAACCCCCAGAGAATTATCATCATTCAAAAAATGAATCCACAACTAAATAATAAAACATCAATCTTACATTCTCTTTACATCTACTGTATGCTCAATCAATCAATCAATCAATCAATCATGTGCCATGCTGGAAGGCGTGGGCGGTCACGACTCGCCATTTCACTCACTGTATGCTAATAAATTGAAAAGTCTAAGAACAATTGGTAAAGTTACTCAAAATACAACTGTAAAATGTATTGTAGGTTTGTTTGAAGCTGAAATAGAAATGCTCTGTACGTGGTCGGATGGCCTAGAGCTCTTTCTGTCTTCTGTGTAAGTGCCTGACCTAAGTCTAGCTGAAGGCTCAAGCAGTCAGTGGATCTGGCAAGGATGGTGGCTCACTTATCTTAATGCTGCATGGAGCAAGACTCTGCTCTGCCTCTGCCTAGTGGTCAACCTCTCACCGACTAGTCTCGTCGGTAGCTCGGTATTAGAAGCGTGGTGGTGCAGTAGCAACTCTGGTAGCCTCTCAAGCCTACCAACTACTTGTTGTGAAATAAGTTTTGGGCCTAACTTTATTGACAAGTCGTATGTTTCGCTTGTTAGCAAGTGCGACAAAGATGGTGACGTTCGACTGCCTCGCTCAGGCCCTCACAGTGAAATGAAAGAATGTCCGCCGGGAATGCGCGGTCTGTCATTGGTTGCGTCCTGCATTCTCAGTGGTCAACATTTTGACCCTTCTGCTACCTAAGCTGTTCGTATCATGACTAGGCAGTTTTTGGACCCGGTCATATACGGGTTTTCCCCTCATAATAATTTCCTGACAGGCATTCCCATATGTAATTATAAAATTAAAATTAAAAGTATACAACATTTATAATTCCGTCAATAATACTCGACTGTTTGCATAAGCAACTGAGAGGGTTTTCAAGTGCACCACGACATTTACAACAGTATCTATTTACCTAGTGATATCCTTAAATCTGTATTAAAAGCTATACCAAAACGACCAGGGGCAATTGAATGCAATGATTTTCGTACTGTCAACCTTATAAACCATGTCACTAATCTTCTACTCAGATTTATAATACGGACAAGAAAGAAAATAAACGTGGAAATTAGTAAAGAATGGTGTGAATTTATGGAAGGAAAAGGTGGTGTTTTTCCACCAAGAATGATGATGACCATGCATTGCATCTAGTGGGTTGGACAGTTTGGCGCTCTGAGTTCTAAGATGGCTGGTAAGGCCTATTTTAGGGCGAAATGTTCTTTGACAATGTGGGCAAAGAATGCTTGACGTTCCAAAAGGAGTATCTTTTGAAGTGGTTTTTTCTGTCCAGACATTTTTTTCCACAGCTCTTGCAGCCCTGTTTCCTTCACAAGTGACTACACTCTTGCGTAATGATGTGCGCCATGAATTTCGGTCTTTAGCAGCAGTCTCCAAAGTGTCGTGATGAATTCCTAAAGCTTTAAGTGAGATCTTAAGAGTGAGAGCGTTTATCGCCGTAATGCGAGTCAAGTGACCAGCCTTGCGAATCTGATTCTTCATTAGTAGAGTGTGGATACGGGGCATGAATGCTCTTTCCAAGACTTCATTGTCTGTCAATAGGTTCCTAAGACAGATTGTATGAGAATGGTTTAATTTCCTGGTGTGTCGCTGATAGACAGTCCAGGTTTCACAAGCATATAGAAATGTGGATAATACGATTGTTCTGTGGACTTTCAGCTTTTGTTTTGCAGACTTATTCCAAAGCTATCCCACACATGTTTGTACAGTCTGTCAAAGGCCGCGATGGCTTTAGAGATTCTTGCATTCACTTTGTCATCAATTGTGGCAGAATTGTGACACAGTGCTGCCAATATAGATGAATTTGTAAGCTGGATCAAGTTACATAAATAAACACACATATTATTGTTTGGCGCTCACAGAAGGAGAAGAAGGAAGTAGAGACTAGAGGACGCACTGGACAAAATAAAATTTGAAAGTTATAGTTACCGACCGGGATTCGAACCTGTCACCTCTAAATGACGACAGCGCCTCGCTGCAGGAACAAGTGCACTTAGACGCATGGCCAACTTTTCTTGTTAACAGTGGAGACAGGGAGGGATTCTCTGTATCTTCTTTTTATTCTTCTCTTCTTCTATGGCATATGACCAGCCAGTGATGTTCGTTATCTCCATAATCCTTGTTATCTCCTTGTGGTTACACACACACACACGCACGCACGCACGCACACTCACAAACACACACACACACACACATATATATATATATATATATATATATATATATATATATATATATATATATATATATATATATATATATATATACAGAGTAGGGTATAGCTTTTTTTTCGGTTAGTCCTGCCGGCGTAGCTTGAAAGCTCGTCGGTAGGCGTCCAGTTGTTTTGCATGTATCACCTTGTACCGGGAGGGCGCGCTTTAGCGATGCTACTCTTGGCTTGCGTGTGCGTGAATAGTCCGTCTGTCCGATAGATATCTGGTTGATCCTGCCAGTAGTCTTATGCTTGTCTCAAAGATTAAGCCATGCATGTCTAAGTTCACACTGTCTCACGGTGAAACCGCGAATGGCTCATTAAATCAGCACTACTTTTATCGTTTCTTTACTTATTCAGTCTCAGTCTCGGTAGAGATTTGTTCGCAACAGACGAGCGTAATCTCCGGCGGGCCTATTCTCGCTGGTCGCGAGAGCCGCACAATGGAGGGATGGGAGACATTGCTCGCAACAGACAAGTAATGTTTCCTGCGGTAGCTCTAGCGGGCCTATTCGCGCTGGTCGCGGGGTCCGCTATAAGTCAGGCGGAGAGTCTGACGATAGTACACGATTTACACAGGTCCGGACAACTGTGATTGACAGATGTGCGCGCCCTTACGGTCCGGACGCGTACGTGGCCCTCACCTGTGGGACTTGTCTGAACGCCTCTAAGCTGGGCCCCTTGGGTGTCAGGGTCTGGCCATAACTCGCCACCGGCTCGTGGTGGCGAGGTCTCGGTGGATTCGACGCTGCGCCGCCAGCGTCTGCAGCCTACCTTGTGCCAGACGTATTGGTTACCCATTCCTCTGGAATACACAAGACTAGGCCGAGAGAGGGAATATGTCGTTTGGGCGCCACATGATTCTCTGAAGCTCTGCCCAGGCATTGTGATGGAATATTGGCCACATTCCAACTCACACACTTTGGTCTGTCAAGACTGCAAGGTGCCACTCACAGGGTTGCACCAGGCTTAATGAAGAAAAACAATGGACTAACACAGGTTAAACTACAAAGGCTAAACAAAACACGCATCAATAACAAAAATGAAACTTGTTTAGACCAAATTTCGAGGTTCAGGAGTAGCCCGTATGCAGGTAATATATGCAGCAGCAAAGACAACTGCAACATTACACCAAGTCAATAATAATGAGTTATGTCCCACTTGTAACTGGATAATTATACTTCTAGCTGACAAGAACATGGCCATAAAAAAAAAACACATAAACACTGGGAACATAAACCTAGCTACAGCCATGAGTTATGCGGTTCAGGAACGCCGTACACAGCATCGAGGCACAGTGTACAGTATAAATGATCACGGCTCACATCTGGGATCACCGATGCGAGGTGCCCCTATCTTCTCTAGAACCCTTGTGACCAGACCGCGTGCACTGATGCATCTGACACCACAGGCAGATACCACATCCCTAAACGCAACAAGACATGAACATAGGCATGGTTCGCTAGAACATGTGCATATAACATAAATACACCCTAACAATAGGAGTGTAAACAGAGGTGTGAGTGGCCTCAAATCGACATTGACCAAAGCCGACGATCGGCTCCATCTAACATCTACGGCCAAAGGCCACTCTCTGTAATAAACAAAAAAAAGATACAACAACATCTGATTAATAATGCCAATGCATCACATAGGCAGAACCAAACTCATCCCAGTCAAATGTAATACTCATACAGAACAGCATCACTACTGCTATACATAGGCTCCTTCCCCTGTCATGGGAAGTCAAACACATAAACATGCTACTTTAATACATCAATACCAATACCTTTGCTCGAATGACAATCATATAGGCCACCACACAGAGATTATAGTCTCACATATAATACCAGCAACTGTCAAGAAACAGTATAAAACATAAGCACTGTCAACAAACAAGACATGCCAAGCATTGCCAAGTGCAGCCATCATCACAAAATAATCTTCTGCAGTGC
This sequence comes from Cepaea nemoralis, assembly GCA_014155875.1. Classification (NCBI taxonomy): domain Eukaryota; kingdom Metazoa; phylum Mollusca; class Gastropoda; order Stylommatophora; family Helicidae; genus Cepaea; species Cepaea nemoralis. The sequence continues at coordinate 209,727 of JACEFZ010017994.1, read as the reverse complement.
ATAGATTCACCCTTGAATCAATCAGCACACATAACACATTTGAATAACAAAGACACAAACCATAGATTGTACGATTTATTGCCTGGCATATTTCGCTGCATCTCGTCAGATACATACTGCAGAAGTCACATAACACAGAGTAAAATAACTGGATACATCTTCCAAGCTGAAATATACACTTGTTCGCACAGTAATATCAATTGTTTACCATGGTAATTTTAAGTGGACTATCATGTCTTTCTGTTTGCACAAAACTGGTATATGTAGATTAATCAACATTGCTTCTGCAAACTTTAACAAACGACTATTATGTGCATAAAACAACACGCGAAAAGCGCTGTCTCTATCAATTACATGACCGGTTTCCAAGACATGACGCGCAATGAACGACGCTGGAAGTTTATAATTGTGGTGTGTCAGCTTACCCATGATACCATCGTTTGTAGTATCTTATCAAGGCAACTGGGTATGTGTTTAACAACCCTGCTGTGTAACTGCCCTTCTGTTCTGCCGATGTAGATAGAGTCGCACCTGCATGTGAATTGATGAATGCAGTTGGATTTGGCGTACAAAGGAGTAGATTCTTTTACAGCTGGGGTGAGAATAGTGTGGTTCTGTACCTAATAGCTGGAGTTGCAGCACAGAATGTTCGGCTGACTGCTGTAATGAGCCGGTCCTGTACACTTTGCATCATCCCCTCGAAAGGTTGGCTGGATAAATACCTTGAGCTTAGGGGCTGTAGTTACGTCTGGTTTTGGTTTCGGCTTTTGGCAGTGGCGCTTTATAACTCCTGTGGAGTATCCATTCAGGTGTAAGACATTCTTCAGAGTTTCACTTTCCTCTGTCAGTGTGTACTGGGGTAATATCTCCCTTGCAGAGGTGTTTCCAAAGCACCAGGGCCGGGTTATATACTGGCCAAGACCTATTGACGCGTCCTCGTTGAGCGTCCTGGGAAACAGGTCCCTTCGGGGTCATGGCTAAAGTCAGTAGGATCACCGATTCCTCCGAAGTCGAGGAGTGTCTGCCTGTACGACAAGGAACCACCAGTCTGCACACCAATAAGCCAGACATGGGACAACGGATACTCACGCAAACCTCATGTCCTGTATGAAATCACACTGATGTTGGACAACAGGATGCCTTCATCCGGCATACAGGACTTCGCGTTGGAGCTCAAGCCAACGAACACAAGCAAGCATATCTCCCTACTCCCTATCACGGCCAAACAGGGTCCGTTTATACTGGACAGGTGCGAAGCTATGAAAATTTATGTATTGGCTAGTCCATGTTTCTTTGCGGTACACTGATCTTTGAATTGTGCTGTCTGCTCCACGTCTTACTAGGACATCCAGGAACGGCAACGCCCCGCCGTGCCCGTGAGATATTGAGATGTTCCGTATTCGCTATGCTCACCATGGCCTGGAACGTCGTTGCCCGGAGTTCGCCTGCGGTGATAATTAACGCATCGTCCCACACAGTGACGGCAGAAGACATAGTTTCCAATGTCTGAGGAACTCTTTTCTTCCAAATGTGCCATGAAGATGTCCGCCAGAACAGGACCAAGAGGTCTCCCCATAACCACTCCGTCACCCCAACGGTATGACTTATTCAGAAAATTGAATTTTATATTGGCAGCACTCAGCAATAGTAGCCTCTCTAGAACAGATGTTGGCACACATAGCCTTAGTTGTTCGCCTCCAAAGCGTTCGCTCACCACCTTCACTGTCTCGTCTAATTGAACGCTGGCGAACAAAGAAGCTACATGCATGGATGCCATGTGTCCACCATCCATGTCCACAGTACCCAACAATTCCACAAATTCGAAACTATATCTGAGTATTTTTGGATAAAACTATTGTCGTACTGGCTTAAAACAAATAACATATTGCATATTAGTATTATACTCAATGTACTACTACTGTATACCATATCAGCTTGAGGCTATAACACTAAGTCCCCCCAAAATGCACAACACAGCCTTCCACGGTATCGATATCCCATTTACAATGCCGCAGCCAGCGAGCTGTTAGGGGTGTTTACAAGCTAACGCTGACAATTCTGAATGCGTGTATTCAAGAAACCAGTCAACACAGCTGCGACACAGGTGTGGAGTGAACAATAATATTTATTTGTAACAATAGAAAGATCAGCTTTAGCTACGTCGGCACATTCGTGTCGTTTTCACGTTCCCGTTAGCGCTTGACTTGCTTAAACTCCACAGGTCTCTCGTCATAACTGCTCAAAACTAGATTTCCAATACACAAATGTTTATAACTGCCCTACTTACAGTCTGGCGGCTCAGCTTCACCGGAGGTAAGCACAGGCTTGTCGATCCGCCCAAACGACACAGGTGGGCCCGCTCAGTTTGATGTCGTGTGCTCAGCCGCTTGGGTGCGAAAGTGTCTCTACGAGCCATTATAGCTCGTTGTTTGCTGCAAAAAACACTTTCAACTCTGGTACTGAGTTTAACTTGCGAAGTTATAGTGGTGGTGGTTCTCAGCAGACTGATCTGTGTCTCCCACTTTCCGCTCTTTCCCGATCCATCACGTGAACTGAGCTCGCTATCTGATTGGCTCTTAATTTTAGGCGTCTATTTCTTCTAGTTCTTTCTTTCAATTTACTGTGAATATTCCTCACTAATATTAACTAGTCCTCTAATAATTGTCCTCTAAAAAGTACTGGAGAGTTTTGGTCATAGACCATAACTTTAGGAAGGGAAAATCCCAACTGCACCTCCCCGCGGTAGAGGATGGAAACACACCACGGTGTGGCTAACACAGCTCTGGGGACCGAGTATCCACCGGAATAAGTGGACAACTCTGCAGCTGAGCAGAGCAGGGCACTCACTTGTCCTGACAGTCGGAAATGGCTGTCAAAGGCAGAGTTAAAAGACCACCATGTGAATGTGGAAGGCAAGGGAAAACCACCACATAATCTTCCCAAGATTTCATGGCGACACATATTTCAGAAATAGTGAACGACGTTAATGGCTGTCTTAGGACATCCTCGTCCGGTAGGGACAGTCATGAGCCACAGGTGACACCAGACCGTCATCCAGCTACTGATGGCAAAACTAAAACAATAACTAAACTAAATAAATTTAGAGTAGGAACATGGAATGTTAGGACATTAAATGAGCTAGGAAAGTTAAACAATGTTCTAAGAGAAATGGAAAACATGAAAATGAATATACTAGGCATAAGTGAGATGAGATGGAAGGGATCTGGCAAAATTATAACCGACAAACACACAATAATTTATTCTGGAGGGGACACACATGAAAAAGGTGTAGGAATAATATTTGATGAAAATACAGCCAAATCTATGACTGGATACTGGTGCATTTCAGATAGAGTTATAATGGTCAAAATCAAAGGCAAACCAATAGATATAAATATTATACAAGTATATGCACCAACAACAATCAGAAGTGATGAAGATATACACAACTTTTACGATGAAGTTGAAATGGCAATAGCCCAAATTGGATCACACGAAATAAAAATAATACTGGGGGAATTTAATGCAAAAGTAGGAAAGGGAAAAATAGAGGATATAGTGGGGAATTACGGTTTAGGTACACGAAATGAAAGAGGAGAGAAACTAATAGAAAGGGCAAATATTAATGATATGATAATTGGAAACACATGGTTTAAACACCATAAAAGACGACTCTATACACATGGAAAAGCCCTGATATGAAAATACGCAACCAAATTGACTACATACTTATTAATAAAAGATTTAGAAATGCATTAATTAATGTAAAGACAATGCTTGGTGCTGACTGTAATAGTGATCATGTACCACTATGTGGACAAATAAAAGTAAGATTAAAGAGAGGGGAAAAATGCTTAAGAACATGAGACTTAATAAAGAGGTTCTGAAAGTAGATAAAGAAATGCAAGAACAATACAGAGTCTCTCATCTCATCTCATCATGTTCCTCCTGTACCTTGCGGTGTCGAGGTGAAGTATAAACTTCGTGAGAGTGCCCGGTTATGGGCTTCGTATATCGACATTCCCATGGATTCTGTTATTCCCTCCGTCCAACGTTTACGTGGTCGGCCTCTTCCTCTGTTTCCATCTGGTCTGTACATCATTGCTTGTTGTGGCATGCTGTTGACTGGTAGCCTACTTGCATGGCCAAACCATTTGACTTGCTGCTTTCTAATAAAATCTAGAGCAGCTTTAACCCCCACTTTAGTCCTGATTTCTTCATTTCTGATCTTATCTCTTCTTGATACGTTGAGTATTCTTCTCAGGAACCTCATTTCTGTTGTTGTGATTTTTCTTTTCTCTTTTTCTGTCATTGTCCAGGTTTGGCATTGGTAGCACAGAGTTGGTAGGAAGATTGTGTTGTAAAGTGCTTTCTTAGTAGTTATTGATACATGTTTGTTCTTTAGTATTGGTGCCATTTGTCCAATGAGTTGATTTGCCTTATTGCACCTATTTTCGATCTCGTCTTCTGATCTGCCATTTGATGATATTATACTTCCTAGGTACTTGAAGCTCTTTACTTGTTTCAAGGGATGTTCGTTTAGGTGAATTGTTGCTGTTTGTTCTTCTTTAGTTATAGTCATTACCTCTGTTTTGCTTGTGCTAATTTTCATGTTATGTTCCCTACACACTACAATACAGAGTGACTGTGAAAAATAGGTACAATGCAATAGCTAAAATACAGAGTATAGATGAACAATGGGAAATGTTAAGGGACTCCATTCATCAAACTAGCAAAGAAATATTACTGGAGAGAAGCCAAAAAGCTAAGAAAAAATGGATGAATGAAGAAATCTTAATGCTGATGGACAAAAGGAAACAGAATAAAAATGACAAACAAGAGTATGCTAAGATAAATAAAGAAATAAGAGATAAATGTGTGAAGGCAAAAGAAAGTTGGTTAAATGAGCAATGCAGAAAAATTGAATTAAATTCCATTAAAGATAAAAAAAAAGTATGCACAGACAAATCAGCGAGCTCACAGGAAGAAAAATAAGAATAAATACAGGGTGTTTGAAATCAAAAACAGGACAGATTTTATCGGAGGAAGGTGCTATAATGAAGAGGTGGAATGAGTATATAAGAGAATTATATAATGGAGAAAGGGAAGAATTAACAGAAGAAAGTAACTTAGAAGGCCCACCTATTCTAAAAGAAGAAGTCGCTGACGCTATGAAACATATGAAGAAAGGAAAAACAGCTGGGCCAGATGAAATCACAGTAGAAGAATTAGAAGTATTGGGAGAATTTGGGGTAGATATATTAAACAAAATGCTGAATGATATTTACAACAGTGGATATTTACCGAGCGATATGCTGAAATTTGTATTTATAGCAATACCAAAGAGACCAGGAGCACTTGAATGCGAATATTTTCGTACAATTAACCTCATAAACCATGTCACTAAGCTTCTACTCAGAATTATAATGAGAAGAACAAGAAAGAAAATAAAAATGGAAATTAGTGAAGAACAGTATGGTTTTATGGAAGGAAAGGGTACAAACAATGCAATATATATATTACGAACACTAATAGAAAGATCAATAGAGAAACAGAGAGACATATATTTATGCTTCATAGATTATACTAAGGCATTTGATAAAGTAAAACATGATGAGCTGATTAAAAATGTTGGAAGATATCAACATTGATGGGAAAGATTTAAGAATAATAAAGAATATATACTGGAACCAAGTAGCAGCAATTAAAATGGGAAATAAAGAGGGTAGTTACGAACAGATAAAGCTAGGAGTACGACAGGGGTGTGTCTTGTCACCCGATCTCTTCTCCCTGTATAGCGAAGTAATAATGAGAGAGATCAAAGAGAAGCCAGGAATACTAATCGGAGGATATAATATAAACAATATACGCTATGCAGATGACACAGTATTGGTAGCGGATAATGCAACAGACCTACAACAATTGTTGGATAGTGTAGTAACAGAGAGTGCACAGAAAGGACTGTCCTTGAATATCAAGAAAAGAGTAACAATGGTGATATCAAAGAAAATGGGGACACCAAAATGTGACACAGAAATAGAAGGGGAAATTCTCAACCAAGGTGATAATTTTAAATACCTAGGGGCACTTATAACATCAGATGGAAGATGTACAAAAGAGATTAAGAGCAGAATAGAGCAGGCAAAGACAGCATTTCAGAAAATGAAGAGTATCTTATGCAATAAGTCGCTATCAATGAATGTAAGAAAGAGAGTACTAAAATGCTATATAGAACCAGTTTTGCTGTATGGCAGCGAATCTTGGAATGTAAATGAACAAATTAGGAAGAACTTAGAAGCAACAGAGATGTGGTTTCTAAGACGAATGTTGCGAATTCCTTGGACTGCCAGAGTAACTAACAACGATAGCCTGAAAGAGGCTAATGAAACTAGAACACTAAATACAACAATAAGAAAAAGACAAACATATTTCTTTGGTCATGTGATGAGAAGAGAGGGATTAGAGAACATCGTGACAACTGAAAAGATCGAGGGGAAGAGAGGCAGAGGCAGACCAAGAGAAATTATGCTGGATGGACTGAGACGATGGCATGGAGGAATAACATCAGCAGAGTTGATCCAGAACACCAATGACCGAGATCTGTGGAGAGCCATGAACGCCTACGCCAGCCGGCACGTCACTTGATGATGAATATTAACTAATTTCTGAACTCTTGTCCGTTAATCTTTCCGCTGGGAAGACTCGTGGTATATGCGACCCCCCCCCCCCCCCCCCCCCCCTCTCCCACTTTCAAAAATGTTGCAAACATTTTTCTGTGTTCTATCTGCTTGTCCATACTTGATATGAGTCCACGTAGTCGCACATCGTTGATCTTTGTCTACCTAGTCACACATCACCGTCGCTTAGTCGCACATTTCTGTCTATTTAGTCACGTCTCGGAGCTTCTGTATCATTCTTCCTTTTCCTTCATTCTCGTGATAAGTCGATATTATGTTATACATCACACACAATTATATAAATATAAATGTCGGACACAATATATCCGTCTCTCCAAGTAGATGTCGTGTGGCCTAAGCCTCCTTTGCATTCGGACGGTTAAGGTCCAACCTAATATGAGCTCCAATGCCCTCCCTGGACATCCCCATATGGTTCCTCATTCATGCTTTTGTATGAGCAACTTACACCCTTCTCCGAGCCATTACGCTCTGGGTGAAGGAAGGTGTGTATTTCAGCAATCACTATTTCGCTTTTATATGTTTAAGCTCGTGACTTGCTCATGCATTTAGTTTAACCAATCTATGCTACAAGTGTGGTTTTCTTTGATGCTTGTGACTGTATGACTCTCGTGGTTCTCTTATGTCATGATTTGTGGGGTCGGCTGCCGTGATGATACCCTCTTTGAATACTCTTTACTTACGCATCTTTTTAGTGGATTTGTTTCAGTTCTATTCATTTCATTCTATGGCAGGTTATGCATTCTTCCAAATGATTTTACAATGGGCTCTTATAGTTACAATTTTACTTTTGTATATGCAATCTTATGCAAAAGTAATTTATATTAAATAATTACTTCCTCTCTGTCTATTCCGTACATACTCTTATAGCCATGCATCTATCTACTTTCTTTCATGTTCATTTGTACTCTATGTTCCCTTTCATTCTCATGAATTTCTTCCATTCTCATTTGTTTCAGCTTTCATTTTCATTACTATCTTTCATCTTTATTTGTAGTTATGTTCTTCCTTTCATTCTTTATGTATTCTTGTAGTCTTCCTTTCATTCTTGTACATTTCTTCCATCTTTACTTCTACATTTACTCTTTCTTTCAGTATCTTACCTTTCGTCGCTCTTCATTCTATCTTACTATATCTACCTTTCTTCCCTGTTATTCTCCTTCAACTCTCTCATACAATTTATACACATTCTCTCATGTAAAACGTATGCAGTCATACTCTTATTGTACATGTTACTAGCTTTGCATAAGTTATTTCTTTCAACTCTACCTCGTTCTATCAATATATCGCTCAAGAATACGACATAATAATAAATTAAATGGCCATACAATATTGCATTTACATGTAATATCGCAATCAAAATTCAAAGTCTCAACTTCATATTGAATATGTGCATATCATCAATATACCAATGTACATCAATGTACATCAATGATTTCACTATCACGTTGGTGTGTTACACCTCTCACTTACTCTCTCTCTCTCTCTCTCTCGCTCTCTTTTTGTCGTACTCATTTCACTCACTGATGTCTTGTACATCAGTTAATTTCTTCTTTTTGTTTTAGCCTTTTAGTATTACATCTCTTATGACTTGTTGTCCTTTACCCACTGTGTGTCATTTTCTTTAGCTGGTGTCATTTCTTCTTCTCTCTATGAGGCTATTGAGCTATCTTAACCGTCGTCTCGTTCTATCTGGTCTGTGGTGAATACATGGCGGTATTCTCTCTACGTTCTGTTAATACAATAGGAAACTTTCTCACTATGATAATGTGAATGACGTATATATGAATATGACAATGCAATCATGTTTATGTTTGTACATTAATGACAATAAAATTATTTATATTATAACTATCGACTATACCATGGACAGATAGAAAAACCAATGAACAAGTCTGTCAAGAAACAAATGAAGATCTTAAACTGATTAGATACATTAGACGTAGTAGACTGGTAAGATCGAAGGGAAGAGACCAAGGGGAAGACCGAGAAGTAAATACCTGGATGGCTTGGCCACGTGGCATGGTCGAGAAAGAAACACGAAGCAGATCCACGACTCTGGGGATCGAGTGAGATGCAGTACATGACCGCCCACGGTTATCGGCAAGGCACATGATGGATGGATGGACAATAAAATGATATTTACATCTATATATATTTTTATGCGTTCTTTTTATTCAATGGGGACGAAAATGATGTTAATTATTAACTTCCTTAGCTGTCTCCTGACTGGGTGCCTGTCCTCTTTCACTGTTGCTTCCCTTCTTATGGTAGCGCTAGTGTATCTTCTACGCTTGAGGCTATCATTCTTCCCTAGAGTCAGGCCGTCTCGGCCCATCTAGTCAACTGGTACTGGTAAATTACTTGAGGTACGTTTGACATTCTTTCTTTTCGCTCCGTCCTTTTCAAACTATACCTGTCTGAAATCAGTAACAGCTTTGGATATACATAAATCCATATACTCATAATTACACAATATATCACAACAATCAAAATGTTAAGCTGTTTCCTTATGAAATCATATTGTCCTTGTCAGTACTCTAGAGTGGTAACAATTTGTCTAGGCACCTTGTATGGGACATGGCTTTTCAGATGATGGTATGACGTGTTGTAAAGTTGTCTTGTCATCTATTGTGTTTCAGCAGTCTACTCAGTAAGTCTGCAAAGTTTTTATCTCTGCCTGGTATGTGGCATCTGTCAAAGTCATAATCTTGGAACAATAAGGACGTGGTGTTGCGGATGTGCTCCTATTTTTAAATTTACAGTTTTTGTTTGGATTTATTGCTCTCGTGAATGTCTTGAGAGCACAGTAGACATGTAATACAACAGTTACATAGGATAACCAACCTGATGTTGTAGAAAACAAAATTATGTTGACCAGGTTTGTATGAATTATGAATTATGTTGAATTATGTTGACCAGGTTTGTACCCAGAATTAAGAAAATAAACTCACAGTCCCTACTGACTAAAGAACACCAACTCGCATTCAATTCAGAGGTACGAAGCAGCTATGCTAACAAAGAAAGTGTATCGAGCAATGCGAATATTAAAAACAACATTGAAGAAAATTGGAATTTCCTAAAAAATACCTTGCTAAATGCTGCAACAAACACAGTCGGCTACGTACAAAGACAGAAGAAGAAGTGGCTAAGCGATAACACCTGGATGAAGATACAAGAAAGAAAACAAGCAAAACTAACACTTCTTTCTGCAAAAGACATATGATACCCATAAGCAAAAATACTCTATGTTGGATAAAGAGGTGAAATCAAGCGCACGAAAAGACAAACAGAACTTTATTCACAGCCTGGCCTCCGAAGCCGAAGCAGCTGCCAGAACTGGAAACAACAGAGCCGTATTCCATATCATGAAGCAACTATGCAATCACTCACCTACACCAAATATACCCATCAAAGACAAACAATTGTTATCCGATGACCTTCAAAAGCAACGATGGGCAGAACATTTCAAAGAAATATTAAATAGACCGCAGCCTGACACTTTTCCGAACCTGGATGGAGAAATTACTATGCCCCCACTAGATGCCTCCTGCGAGTCATTCATCATGGAAGAGATTAAAGCAGCCATCAAAAAATTGAAGAACAACAAAGCTGTTGGTGAAGATGAAATCTCAGGAGAAATGCTCAAAGCAGCAGATGAGAACACCTTACAACGTTTGTTACAGCTGATCAATGAAATCTGGCAAAGCGAATCCCCACCACAACAGTGGAAAGAAGGTGTAATTTTCAAACTGCCTAAAAAGGACGATATGTCTGATTGCAATAATTGGCGTGGTATAACTCTATTGTCAGTACCAGGAAAACTTTTTTGTAGCATGTTACTTGAGAGATTGAAAAAGGCGATAGATGAAAGGCTCAGAGAAGAACAATCAGGCTTCAGACCAAAACGGTCATGCATAGACTACATTTTCTTCCTCAGAATAATCATTGAAGACTCCGTAGAATTCCAGTCGAAATTAATCACCAACTTTGTCGACTTTCAAAAAGCCTTCGACAGTATCCACCGTCCTTCACTTTGGAATCTACTTAACATCTATGGTTTTCTTACCAAATATACCAACGTCGTAAAATCTTTCTACAAAGAAACACGTTGCTGCGTAAGAACAGAAACAGGCAACTCTGACTGGTTCTCAGTCGAAACAGAAGTGAAACAGGGTTGTGTCTTATCACCGATGCTTTTTGGAATAGCTATCGACTGGGTCATGCGCAAATGCACAAACAACACAAATATGGGTATCCATTGGGTTGACAAAATTCTAGAAGACCTGGACTTTGCCGACGACATAGTGATTTTGAGTTCAACACACCCGGATGCCCAAGAGAAAATAAACCACCTCCAAAATGTTTCAGGGCAAATTGGTCTCCAAATTAACACCACAAAAACAAAGACTATTGATCTTACCAACAGTTCAGATGACACCAAATTGAACAGCTACGTTCTTGAAAAAGTCAACAGCTTTACATACCTAGGAAGCAAAATGACATCTACAAGGGACTCAACACCAGAAATATCATCTAGAATCGCACTGGCATCTAGTGCCTTCAATAAACTGTCAAACATCTGGAAGTCAAAGACACTCAGCAAACACACAAAACTTAAAATCTTCAACTCTTGTGTGATTCCAGTGTTAACGTATGGATGTGAAAGTTGGAAATCAACGGTAGCTTTAGATAAAAAATTAGACAATTTTGAGAACAAATGTCTTAGAAGACTTCTAAACATCCACTGGACAGACTTCAGAACCAATTCGCAAATAAGACAAGAGACTAAGCAAGATACAGTATCCGATTTCATAAGAAGACGCCGTTGGAACTACATCGGCGATGTACTCAGAATGGACAAGTCAAGACTCCCCTACCAAGCCCTCATATGGTCACCAGTAGGGAAAAGAAAACGGGGAAGACCAAGAGAGACCCTGCGTAGAACCATCATTAGAGAAGGCTCATTCAATGGCCAAGTAAATATCCAAGATCTACAACAGGTAGCAGCGAACCGCCAAGCATGAAGAGACAGGACTTCTGCCCTATGCGCCGCCTTAGGCTCAAGAGGAAAGACTAACTAACTAACTAAGGTTTGTATATTTTCCCTTACCGAGATTTACTTTATGTACCCAATTTATATGTGTAGTTTCTGTAATCATTGTGTGATGCATTGTCTGGTAGTTTCTTCTCATTGAATAATAAAGGTCCTGAACCCAAATAGTTGTCGTTCAGATCCACAGTATTACTATATGAGCCATAATTGCTGTTATCACTGTGTATGTGCAGTGCCACCTTGTGTTTGTTTTATTATATTGACACTGTTTGTTTACCCTTTTTAATACTACTTGTTCGTTTGTTGTACCATTGTCTGCTTGTTTTGACTTACTTTAAGTTATTAAGTTGTTATTTGATATGTTGCTTCCAGTACTCTCGTACTGTCTCGCGATTGTATTCTCTTTGAATATTGAACACTGTGCTGTTGATGTGACCATTGACTGTTTTTGTATCAATGTTCTCTCTTTCTGTTTGCCAAAAGTATGTTTTGTACAGTCTTCTGTCTGTGTCTAGGACCAGTCCAGTGTTCGTCTGATTAACCTGTGGTGTGACAATGTTGTTTTCCTCTTTGTCTCTCTTACTCTGCTGTCTGGTGACTGCATTCACTATGTTTTTGTTTTTTTTGCACATTCTTTACAGGACATCGCTGTCAACATCAGCATCTTTCAGCTGTATGTTGATTTCTTGGCAAGATTACGCTCAGTAGTTTGCCATTGCTTTCTGAGCAGCCGGCTTACATACCCCGTAAGTTACCGATGCGATTCGAACCACTGCTGATTCTCACCGTCATCACGTTACCTACGAGAGTATACGATATTACGGAGAAAAGTCATAACCTCTAAGACACGAAGCCGGCGCATTCACTATTACTATGCTATAATCCCATGTCTGGGCTTCTTCTTCCGTAAGTGTCTTGCATCTGGTATGTTACCTATTATTATTCCTGCACACGGACTAGGTAACACCGCCACTCGTATTCTTCCTTCATAGTATGGGCAGTTAATATGAACCCACATTATGCTGTACTTTTCAAGTGTACCGCCACAAGTGCGGCACGACACACTATCTCCAGTGTAGTCAGAAATCCTTACCAGACTCTGGTCCACTCCAAATATGGATGCACCGGTATCCCTAACGCATGTGGTCAGCTTCCCATTCACGAGTACTTTATGGACTATTGAAGTCCCGTTATGAATGTTGGCAGCATTCGCCTCTTGCATAGGTACTCCATGACCACACGCTAGGTTACCGTCCTCGTGGAAATATCTACAGACTTCACATGATGTGTCGTTGGGGTCTGTCACTATGTCCACTAAGTTTTCTCTTGGTCATGTTCCTCGTCACTACTAGACATAGCGTATGCCATATGGGCGTCCTTATTCATTTTTCTCAGTCTACACTTCTTTGCCAAATGGCCTAAGCTATTACAGACGAAGCATTTTAGACTGCTCCTATAGTCCGCATATCTGTTAATTCATTTGAGAGATAGTTTCTTAATATGCTAATCGTAGTTGGTATTTTTATTGCACATGTCTAAAGAATAATGTTGGCGTCTACAAAGTGTACACTCAATCATTGACCCTCTCTTAGCTACGTTAGATGGTTCCTGAAGAGATGGTCTATATTGAGTAATTGGATAGTATCTGCCCTTAGGTTTGTATTGTTGGTATTTACTTTGGCTATAGATCTGCTTTTAACTCGAAAACATGGCAGCTGCTCCTATCATGAGTTCTGGCTGTGTCCCCTCTGAAAAAATATCCCTGTGGGCATTATCATACGCCACGCCTTTGGACTCCATTTCAGATATGGTTGCACACTTATTCTAAATCAAGATTGTTGCCATAGCATCTTGCACTATTGAGATAATTTTATCTCTCAGCATCAAGTCTGTCTTGTTGACCTCGTTGCCTACATTCGCTGACTTCAACCACTTGTCAAAAAAAGACTGTGTTTCGGATACGAAATCCAGGAAGTCCAGATTAGCCTTCGGAGTCAGAGCTCTATTTGCCGTTCGAAGGCCAGCCAGATCTAGCGAAAAATGACCAAGACTCTTTCTTTGATGTAGTTGTAGTCTGTTCTTAGATGTTCTGGTATGACATCTACGACCTTCAAAGGCTCAAGGGCCAAATGCTTATGGCACATTGTAGTGGTTCATAAGAACCTCGACGTTAGTCACCCATGCGGATATGGAATCCCTTTGTGCATGGTTCCTGATGATACCCTGGTATCTTCTGATGGGGTCCAAAGTCTTGGCTGCCAATTTAATCTTTGCAGTTTCCGCTTCTTTCTCAAGTTCTAGAATCTTAACTGTTATATTACCCTCTCCTTCTTTATCCTTCAATGTCAACTCGACTGCCGGTTTCATTTTATTGAAGTTTAGTCTCTCTTTTTCAAAAGCTAGTGCTGCCTCTTGTGCGGCTAATTTCTGTGTCTCAATTTCTTTAGTTACTTTGGTTGCTAATTCTTGTACTGCTAATTTGTTTTCTTTGAGAGCGGCCTCTTTTTCTTTCGTCTCTCTGGCTGCTGCTTCCTGTGCAGCTAATTTCTGCATCTCAAATACTCTACCTGCTGCTCTATCTTCTTGTTCTTGCTTTTGGCTTCACTCAATTCCTCTTTAGCCCTTATCATATGCTCCTCTCCTGTCAAACTATATTTTTCACCTAGAGCTATGAAGTCTGCCAATTTATACATGGTTATATGTTGTGTTTGTTTATTTATCTATATTAATATATGTAATTATTAATCCCTCTGTTTGTTCTACCACTGATGTGAAGTATATGCATTTATAAATATTGATTAGCAAACTATGTGACTGCTCTACCTGTTACCCACTGAAGTCGCTTCTGGACCAATTGAATCTTTAATGATCTGGGCTGAGGTGTGTGACAGGCCTTCAGAGCAGGAGGTGGTCTCTGTTCGTCTTCGCCGTCGCTTTTGCTCTACTCATTGAGCTGTAACCGGCGCACTGATGTTAGTGTTGCTCTGTCTGGAAATACAGCAATGACACCACAGGACACACGATAACTCCTATCAGAATGTTAAATAACACTTGTGGACATAACAATGATGATCATTAGAAACATTAACGACGTGATAGAACAATAACTGGACGGACGAATTTACAGAAAAGACGAAGTTCACATTAGCAGTAGGAAATTTACTGAAATTTACAAAGTCAATTTCGACTGCCAACCGATCGGAACGTACTTTTGTGTTCACGATATCACACAAAAGTAGCCCACCAACCTCCCGCTACAATGATATATAAACAAACAGGGTGGTGGAAGGGTGCCTGACAACTCCGGAACACTGAAATGGACAAATGCACAAGTCAAACGAATTAATTTAACTTGTATATCCACTGCTAGCGTCACTGGTGACTTCTTCCGGGTAGCTGGCTCCACTTCAGTCCGCAGAAGAGGCTTCAGTTAGGATCTTGACGACTGCCGGTAGTTGGACTGCTCACTCACAATGTAATCAGTTGAGGATTACCCTATCCCGACATCTGTCGACTGGTAACATCTAGACCCAATGGATTGCTTCTTGGTGATGAGTACTATGGAATTAGTATCAAGTGAGACGTTGGTGTGCGTTCAGCACATTATGACCATCTCACTATGCTGCTACTGGTGTTTCGGCATCCACGTGCCATCTTACTATAAAATACTTGAATAGGTACAATATATTGAGTTCTGCACTACCACTTGGGTCCGCTGAGAACCGCGTCTTTGCTTGTCTTATGTCGCTGTTATACCCTCTTACAGAGGCCAGATGACGTATGTAGTACTCACACAATGGTCTTATTTCTTGGTGTTGAACACCTCCTTCTCTATCACTTTACTTACATTAATGTTCACTGCTAGTACACAACTTGCCATCGTTCATAAATCAGAAGCTTCGACTTTGATTGTTAGTGGTATATCACGTTATAAAGCATCGGTGACCATCGATCACTGTTGTATAGCGTTGCTATTCCGAGTTTTCTTGCGAGACCTGCAACCCCATAGCGGCCAGCAAACTCTTAGGGTTGTTTACAAGCTATCGCTGACAATTCTGAATGCGTGTATTCAAGAAACCAGTCAACACAGCTGCGTCACATGATGGAGTAAACAGCAATATTTATTTGAATAACAGCACGATCAGCTTTAGCTACGTCGGTACATCCGTGCCGTTTTCATGTTTACAACAGCATCTGGTTTGCTTAAACTCCATTGCCTCTTGTCATGACTTTTCGCAACTAGATTTCCTATACACAAATGTTTATAACTGCCCTACTTACAGTCTGTCGGTTCAATTTCACCGTAGGTCAGCACAGGTCTGTCGATCCGCCCAAACGTCACAGGTGGGCCCGCTTGGTTTGATGTCGTGTGCTCAGCCGACTGGATGCGGAAGCGTCTCTTATATCCATTGTAGCTCGTTGTTTGCTGCATAAAACATCTTGTCAACTCTTAGTAAACTTTCCTGATGACTACGATCTTTGTTCTAATCCACGTTCAACTCTGGTACTCAGTTTAATTGCGAAGTTATCGTGGTAGCGATTCTCAGCAGACTGATCTGTATCTCCCACTTTCCGCGCTTTCCCGATCCATCACGTGACCTTAGCTCGCTATCTGATTGGCTCTTAATTTTAGGCGTCCATTTCTTCTAGTTCTTTCTGTCAATTACTGTGAATATTCCTCACTAATATAAAAACATTTATGAACTGTTGTCCATTAATCTTTCCGCTGGGCAGACTCATAGCAGCCACAAACACACATGACCTGTTCTACATCATTATCACTGTCATAATCATCATCACTAAATCAGGCTTGCCCATGAGTGCAGCATCTAACATGGTGTCTACACAACTGCAGATACTGTACAGCCCAACAATGATCCCCTCTGTTCGTGTGGGGTTGTTGCTGTCAGCTGCCCTGCCACCTCCACTTTCCTCTCACTAACAGCACAGATAAACAGTTTTACCCTTCGTCGTACAAACACAGAGGGCCATTATTTACCATGGTAGACAATAATTACCTTTTAACACGTGAATATTGTTCTCGCCATGAAAAAGCAACTTCCAGCTACTTTCTACTTGTCTTTTCCTAACACTTTGGCCTCGTCTCGCTTCGCCTAACTAGCGCCATTTTGTGATTACCTCAGCCGGCGTGCCTCCTCCATCACGGGAGAGTTACACTTTATTCGTTTGTTTCGGTGCTGTGGATGTTGCTAGTTCAAGGCTTCGAGTTACGGAATAGCATAAATGTAACTATTTTATTCCTATTTAAACAATTCAGTTCATTCAAAACGCACCCCACAGCAGATAACCATCAATCCACACTTTGTATCTTCTTGGACCTTCTGGATCCTTTCAGGATTTGTCTGCACTCTCGATTGCGATATAGAAACGCAGAGGCCCAGCTCGGGCGTCCCTGGGTCATTTTCACCCATCTGCTTGTGTGGTAGTTGAGAGGGATGAGTTCAAGCCCTCTCATCAAAGCTAGACATATTCGTCCCTTTGACCGCAGTTGCTTTTTTTTTTTGGGGGGGGGGGGGGGGTGGTAGGCGGCAAAGAGGCGGGAACATGGCATGGCTGGGCTTTACAGTGTTCTCCCTCTCAAATAAACCTCTGCAACCTAAGCTCATATTGAATGGAAAAATATTGCGTCATGAAGAAAATCCAAACTATCTAGGAGTCACCTTTGATCGTCGCCTGACATGGAAGACACAGATTTAGAAAAATCGAACAAGAGCAAGGCAAAGAATGGCAATCATGAAAAAGCTTGCTGGTACAACGTGGGGAGCAGATGAAAAAGTTCTCAAGAAGTTATATACTGGACGGGTGTGGCCAGTACTGGAATATGGTATTGCAGCTTGGGCAACAGCAGCTAAGTCAAACGTTAACACACAAAAAGAGTAGAGTCCAAAATCAAGGAATGCGAATCATAACTGGAAGCCTGAAGACAACGCCTATTAATGAACTAGAAAAGATCACTTGTTTACAACCAATGCAGGATAGAAGAGCTATCAGAGCTCAGCAACAAGCAGAAAAATTCAGAAGATTGGCAGACAACCCTATGTATAACAGGTTTAATGGTTTTGGAAAGGGAAGACTGAAGCGTGGCAACTTTGTAGAAACTGCAAAACGAAAGATTAGGGCAGATCCCATACTTAACATATCAACAGTCAAACCCATTTACAATGCACACAAATTCCCAGCTTAGAGACAGCAGCAACTGCCTGAGATGGTAGAAAACATTCCTGGTATTGAGAAAAAGAACACTCAGAATGAAACCGAAAGAAGAAAAATAAAACTAAACTACATAAAGTTTAGTTTCCCAAGCAGAAATTGGACCCATGCGTATACAGATGGATCAGCGAAAAATTCAATAGAAAATGGAGGAGGAGGAATTCTCCTAAATTTATAAAATGGAATGAAAAAGACACAGTTAGTGGCAACTGGAAAATTTTCAAGTAACTTCAAAGTGGAGGTAGAGGCTTTGAAAACTGCAGCAGAAATGCTCTTGATGGAGGAAAATAAAGAGAAGCAAATAGCTATCTTCACAGATGCAAAGTCAGCTGTCTCAATACTTAAGAGCAAAAACGGCACAGAAATAGCTGACCTAAGAGCAGCACTCTATGGTATATGCCAGAAATACGAAAAGTTATAATACAGTGGATCCCATCACATTGCAGTATACCTGGAAATGAAAGGCTGACAGACTAGCAAAAGATTGTGGACGACTACCACAGCCTGACATAGACATAACCTATAATGAGGCAAAGAGGTTTATAAAAAGCACGTATAGAACCAAATGGGAATCAGAGCATCCAGGCCACCAGAAGGATGATGCATATTACAAACTCGACCGGAGAGAACAAGTAGCAATCTTCAGTCTCCGCACAGGACATAACAGGCTGAAATACCACTTGTTGAATAAACTAAAGATAGCAGATACCGATGAATGTATTTGTGGAACTGGTAAAATGACAGACTAAACATTTGCTGCAGGAGTGCCAAATATATGCAGAACAGAGAAAGATATTTTGGCCAACACCTGCTTCATTTGAGGACAAGCTCTATGGAGATACCAACAAGTTCAAGTTGACTGCAGATTACTTTAACTACATTCAGGTTGACATTTGAAGGTGCATGAAGAAGTATTTAGACTGCCGCACTTCATACCACAGGTATGACGGTAACAAAAGCGTCCCATAGGCATGAAATTGAATATTTCTTGGATAGCAAATCCATTGCGTGGAAAATCCGAATCAAAAGCTCACTGTGTGGGCTTTATAAAAGGTGGAAAAGAGTCCTTGTGGCACGAAATGGAATATTGCTTGGATAGTATCCATTACAAGAAAGTCCGAATCGAAAGCTCACTGTTTGGATGTCATCTGCAGACTGCATTCTTCTGGTTTCCAGAAGAACAGCATATGGTGAATGGCAGGCCCAATATACGGAAGTGAGGCTAAGCAGCCATGTGTAGGACGTGACGATTCCTTGGGTGAGCCCAGTACCAGAGCGCTGTATGTCGGCTCTGCAAGTATGGAAGCCTCCTTGGATGGCGGGGAATGCCCATGGCCTGCCCCTGCCTTCCCTTGAGGGCTGACCAGGATGTCTTTGGCTGTTCTATATGGGCCAGCTGAGATGGGGTATAACACCACAACAGTGAGAGTCAAGCGTCCTAAGAAATCCCGGGGAAGGTTAACCCGGTCAACAAATGCCCGCAGAAGTCGGATGTGTCGGCCTAACGGCGCAAGAACGCAGCTCTGCTGTAAACAGGCACAACGCAATCACGTCCGGGGAAAAAAACTCCGGATGAACGCAGAAGAAAGAGAAGAATACCCACGCCAACACAATATCCCAGCATCCTATGTGTGTGTTACCAAGGGATCATGGGATATACTACTCCATGATCTTGTAGAGCCGTGCAAGATGGCTACATATATATACATAATTGTCTTGATTTTATGTTTGCATTTTCACATGCTGTCTTGTGGAGCTGCTCCGGATGGCTACATATATGCCATGAGTCTAGTTATGAGGACAACAACTCAGCTAACAGTTGTTAGTTGTAAAAACTGGTCACGATAAGGATCGCTGAGAGGGAGACGGTAAAGAAAGAAAGAGCCAATAGAATCGCGAGCTGAGGCCACTTGATGTGGTAGGCGAGCGATCAGCGACCAGTGAAGAATTCAGGAAATACAGTGAAATACACATGGTAGGAAATACAGTGAAATACACATGGTAGGAAAACGACAGGTCAACAGTCTAAGAGGAAAATGTGGACAGTGATTCAACTGTAAACATGAAACCTATGATTAGAACGGCAAGGGATGGAGTTGAAGAGTTACAGAGTCCGGTTGTGTAGCAAAAGAGATGCCCAATACACACCAGGCTGGTAAACACACGGCAGTACAGAAAACTAGGTGAGCCGTGTCGCTCGCTTGATTGAGGGCCCGATAATGACGCATTACGAACTGTAAGTTGTCGAATTGTTATAGTGAGTGATTATATAATGGTGCTATGAATAAAGTAATTTATTCGTCCGGTAGGCTTTTGGAACTGCTATTCTTTGTGCTATTGGACGTGTTCATGCTTAAGTTGTCAGTGTGCCTACAACATAACCCCTACAAGCACATTGGCAATTATCGGGGACGTCAATGAGACTGAATCTAGGGAACGGAGGACGATACAAAAGTGAGCGATTCTCACAGAATAAGTAATCTGCCTGTAAAGTTACATTACATCGAGCCATTTCAATATCAAACAGAAAACCATGGCTAGTGGTAGTGCATTGGACGGTTGAACTTAGCAACGCTATTTACAAGAAATTAACTCGCAGTGAGCGATATTTAACAGCTCAGGGAAGTGATCGCTAGTATCAAAGAACATTGAAAGGTGAAGTGTGAAATGTGATTAAGACCAAAGAACATGAGTAATCAAATAAGAAACAGTGATTAATATGAAATAACATGGAACATGGATGGTTAAAAGCAAAAGTAATGATATATGCCGACTTGATTCATATGATGTTTTCAAAGTGAGTTATCATCATAAAAGTTAACATGATACATCAATATGGCAGTCAGCTGCCGATTCTGCATAAGCTATAGAAGAAGAGAGCTAAATTTAAGCCGGTAGACAGTTAAGACAATGTGCACCAGCATGAAATAATAGTACAGATGGACAGTAGCTAAGAATATTAGTAGCAGCTATACAAACAACGGAACCCACGTCGATACTCAACGCTACTATTTCCGATTAACTTGGCGTTGTGCATAAGCGACAACACCTGAACTATCACGAAATTCCAAACAATATAAATACAGAACAGTATGGCATCCTGCCACAAGAATAACAGTGTAAAGCCGTCTTCGTGGGCTGCATGCATTATAGTGCCCTTATAAACTAATCAACGTGTCAACATTCAGTATTTGTTCTATATATGTATTTCACGATTCGACAATAGGATGTGTGATGAAATCGATCCGCTTTTGGGGAGGCATCATTTCAGCTGACGACCTGGTTGAATAATTTCAAGTCTTCAGGGAAACGGATCGGAGCCAAGCCAATTCTTACCAAAGCCTAAAGCAAACTGAAGTGGAGCCGAGTATTTGGACCAAGTCACCAGGGACACCAGCGCTGGAGATTCACAGGTTAAGTTGTTTCTTATTGATTTCTGTGTATATTCTGCTTAGTTGCCCAGAGTCATCAGGCACCTTTCCATTATGTTATTCACTCACCCTCATCATTTACATTGTTCTCTTAACAAATGTTACGTTAGTTAGTTAAACTTTCAATCAGTACAGTTGAGTGTCCAGCAGTGTTAATATTATTTTGAACAGTATTACAGCAGGATCAACACGTCGTCGGGATTATTATAACAAGACCAGCAGCGACACTTGAGTAATCGGTGTGTAATATAATAATATAAATACCACTTAGTAGACACACCATAGAACCATGTCTACATTGGCAGACTTCATAGCTCTAAGGGAGAAGTGTGGTTTCACGGGGAAAGAGCTTATGACATGGGCTAAACAAGAGTTGAGTGAACACCAGAGGCAAGAAAGAGAAGATAGAGCTGCAACTAGAGAGTTTGAGAAACAGAAATTAGCAGCACCAGCAGAACTTGAAGAAAAGAAATTAGCAGCACAAGCAGAGCTCGAAGAAAAGAAATTAGCAGAACATGAAGCAGCAGCTAAAGAAGCCAAAGAACTTGAGATGCAGAAATTAGCGACATAAGATGCAGCACTAGCTTTCGAGAAAGAGAAACTGGCAATGCAATTAACATTGAAAGACAAAGATGTAGACGGTAGTATTAAAGTAAAGATATTAGAACTGGAGAAGAGACGGAAATTGCGAAGACGATATTGGCAGCCAAAACACTGGACCCCATTCGAAGATATCAGGGTATCATCAGGTACGTCTAACAAACCTATGTAGAAGTTTATACAACAACAGTGAATGCATAGTGAGAGCAACTGGAGGACACTCAGAACCCTTCACCATAAGATCTGGAGTACGACAAGGTTGTGTCCTGTCCCCTCTCTTGTTCATAACATATATAGACAACATATGTAAAGAAACCAGCCAAGCAGAGACAGCAAGAATACCGCATGACGAGAATACAGAAGAAGAACCATCTGCAAATCCGAAATCTAACCATTAGAGAACTCCTGTTTGCGGACGACCAAGCACTAATAGCAAAATCAGAAGCTGAATTACAAGACCACATGAATAGTCTAAACGAAATGTGTAGGGAACATAACATGAAAATTAGCACAAGCAAAACAGAGGTAATGACTATAACTAAAGAAGAACAAACAGCAACAATTCACCTAAACGAACATCCCTTGAAACAAGTAAAGAGCTTCAAGTACCTAGGAAGTATAATATCATCAAATGGCAGATCAGAAGACGAGATCGAAAATAGGTGCAATAAGGCAAATCAACTCATTGGACAAATGGCACCAATACTAAAGAACAAACATGTATCAATAACTACTAAGAAAGCACTTTACAACACAATCTTCCTACCAACTCTGTGCTACCAATGCCAAACCTGGACAATGACAGAAAAAGAGAAAAGAAAAATCACAACAACAGAAATGAGGTTCCTGAGAAGAATACTCAACGTATCAAGAAGAGATAAGATCAGAAATGAAGAAATCAGGACTAAAGTGGGGGTTAAAGCTGCTCTAGATTTTATTAGAAAGCAGCAAGTCAAATGGTTTGGCCATGCATGTAGGCTACCAGTCAACAGCATGCCACAACAAGCAATGATGTACAGACCAGATGGAAACAGAGGAAGAGGCCGACCACGTAAACGTTGGACGGAGGGCATAACAGAATCCATGGGAATGTCGATATACGAAGCCCATAACCGGGCACTCTCACGAAGTTTATACTTCACCTCGACACCGCAAGGTACAAGAGGAACATGATGAGATGAGATGAGATCAGGAACGTCGCACAAGGGGATTCCATCTCCGCATGGATTACTAACTTCGAGGTGCTCATGAATCAATATAAAATACCGGCCGAAGATTGGGCGATACTCCTCCACAAGCATTTGGCGCTTGAGCCTCTAAAGGTAATAGAAGTGATCCCAGAGCACCTGCGAACTGATTACAACAATGTGAAAGAAAGAGTCTTGGCACATTTCAGTTTAGATGAGGCTGGTTTTAGAACGGCATATAGAGCTCTGACTCCGAAGTCGAACCAAACACTCATGGATTACGTTTCCGAACCCCAGTCGCTTTATGACAAGTGGCTGAAGTCAGCGAGGGTAGGCAACGACTTCGAGAAGCTCAGAGACTTGATGCTGAGAGATAAGATTATATCAGCAGTACCAGACTCCATGGCATCGTTCCAAATCGAGAAAAATTGCACAGTCATATCTCAAATGGAGTCCAAGGGTGAGGCGTATTATAATGCCCACAGGGAGATTTTTGCAGAATGGAAACAGCCAGAACTTATAATAGGAGCAGCTGCCAGGTTCTCTGATCGAAAGCAGTCATACAGACCCAAGAGTAGATACCAACCAATGACTAAATATACACCATCCCCACAGAGACAAGCGGAGATAGCTCGAACTGGGCCAGTAAGAGAATGTAAATATTGTGGTCGCCAATATGGGTTGTTGGAAATGTGCGACCGAAATCCTAGTACAAGTCATACCTCAAGGACCTTTCGCTCAGAAGAAACAACAGGTACACAGACTATAGAGAGAGTCTAAAATGCTGGTTTTGTAGAAGCTATGGCCACTTGGCCGGGGCATGTAGTTTTAGACAACTAAATGAAGAAACCAACATGGCATGCGCCATGTCCAGCAGCGACGAGGACGAATAACAGGACACAAATGTAACACACAAGTATGACAGTCATGGCGACAGTAATGACAGCAAGGTGCACATACAGGAAGCCAACTCAGCTTACATAAAAGACGGAAGGTTTGACGTTCGACCAGCGTTAGTAAACGTAGTGAAAATGGTCAGAGACACAGGGACCTCGATTGTGGGTGTAGACCGAAAATCATAAGAGACGAAGACTACACAGACAAGAGAGTGACGTGTAGGTTATTTGGGGATGCACTGGAACAGTATAGAGTAGCTTGGACGGACATAAATTGCCCGTACTACAAAGGGCGGGTAATAGCAGCAGTGTTGCCGCATTCGACAACAGAACTAATCTTGGGCAACATTCCCGATGTCTAAGAATGCACGCCCCAGGATGTACAGAAATAGGAAAAAGAAAACGTACAGATAGAGAAATGTAACTATGCAGCTTGGACTGTCCCAGCAGAAGACAAGACGAGTAAAGTAAAAGGCGATGCATCAGACATAGGGACTGACATTTACAAGACTTACGACGAATACGGAAGAAACCAAGGACAAAAGAGTGACCCTAGTACAGGGACTGAACAGAGAACATCTCTCGATGATAAGAACTCATTCATGGATGACAAGCAGGAACCAATTGATAATTGCGAACAACTAAGATAGTTGACACAGCAAGAACTGACATGGGGTACATTACCTTTTAGACCAGACCTAACCGATGACGAAAAGGAGAAAGTAGCCTTTGGGGTTGAAAACTTTAGAGTGGGTTGCCCACATTTCAATGACAACACAGCAACGGTGAAACAATTTTTTATGCCATACTTAACTCGCACAGGTGCTAACAGGTTGAAAAAACATATGGTACAACAAACATGTTCAGCACAAGAAAGTGGGTCAGTAACTGGTTATAGGTTCCAGGACGAAGACGTCGTACACAAGAATGAAAACAGGCAAGAACAAAGATAAAATAAGAAGGTTAAAACAGATGTTGCAGATTACACAAAAACTGGTTGAGAGAATGAAATTCCCCCAAAGAAGCCACAGGTACAGTACATTGACACAAATGCTCTGTTAGCACAATGGCAACAAGAGAAAATTAAAGAAGATCAAATAAATAAACGAACACGAGACATCAAAATACGGAATTGAAATAAGTATTGGAAAAGTATAGGTTTAACAGATGAGGAAAGGAAAGAGAAGACAAAAGAAATAGATAAGTTCAAACCAATAACAACATATCTCACACAAGAAGACTCGCATCAATTTACAATACTACATGTTAAGAAGACATCACACCACCAGGCAAATCAAATCATATACGTGTGACAACATACAGTTACTGCGGTCTGCAAGCATACATAATTGTCTTGATTTTATGTTTGTATTTTCACAAGCTGTCTTGATTTCATATTGCTATATTCACACGCTGTATCGATTTGTAGAATCCAGTGTTGCTGTTCGGGTTGCTTGAATCAGGCGATTCCACTTCATCAACATACAGGATTTTCAAATATTCTGACCATACCTGTAAAATCTCATCATTTTCTATTATAATTTGTCTATCTTTTGTTTTTAGGCAGCCTGTTGCTGTATGTATTCTTTTATTAATTAGCTCCTGAATTCTTTTGTGCATTGATTTGGTATATTTACTGTTGTGTTGTTTTTAAATTTCTATACTATATTTCTCAAGCAATGCTTCTTTTGCCTCCTTACATAATGTATGAATTTGTTCATATTTGGCAGGAATATCTTCTTGTTTCCATTAGTTGTAAAATTTCTTCAGTCATCCAGGTCTTACGACCCACTTTCTTTAATCTTGGAATAGTTGTTTCTGCAGCTAAACTGAATGAATTCTTCATTATTTCCCATTAATCATCCACATCTTGAAATAGGATCTCTAGATCGACACTATATAAAATCTTTTCTTTACTTTTATGTTAAAATTTTCATGTATTAGCTTGTGATTTTCAATGTACACAGATCATATTAAATGTTTCTTGTTGTATACTTGACTTTCTTTAACTTTACCCTCAATTTGCTTGTAATCAATGCTTGATCACTGTAACCGTATGCATTGGAAACTGATTTTACGATTGTTAACGCATCTCAAAATCTTCTGCTAATGAGGATGTAATCTATCTGGTTTTTAATCCTGCTGTCAGGACTCTTCCATGTCCATAATCTTCTAGGATTTTGTTAAAACCATGTGCTGTCAGGACTTCTCCATGTCCATAATATTCTAGGATGTTGTTAAAACTAGGTGTTTCCTATAATCTTTTTTGCTCTTTTGCTCATTGTGTGGGTGCATTCGTGATGTGTGTGGGTGGGCTCAGGATGTGTGGGTGGGCGGGGTGGGATTATGTGGGTGGGGGATTTGTGTGTGGGTGCGTGCGAGATGTATGGGTTGGCGGGGAGATGTGTTTGTGGGTGGGGATATGTGTTTGTCTAGGTGGTTGTGAGTGAGTGGGTGGAGGAGGATATGTTGGTGGATGATTGATCGTGGGTTATGGGATGGGTGGGGGTATATATGTGGGTGGGGAGATGTGGGTGTGGGGATATGTGGTGTGTGGGAGATGTGTGCAGGTGGGGGTGGTTGTGAGTTTGGGGATGTTTGTGTGGGTGAGGGATGTGTATGGGTGTGGGATGTTTGGGTTGATGGGTGGGCAGTGTGTGTGGGTGAGAGATGTGTGGATGATTGTGTGGGGGGTGTGTGGGTTGGGGGAGGGGTGTGTGATGGGTGTGGGTGATGGATTTGGAGATGTGTGTGTGGGTGGGAGATATGTCTGGCTGGGTGGGGTGTGTGTGGCTGGATGGAGGATGTATGTGTGGGTAGTGAGGGTGATTGTAGTTGGGGGATGTGTGGATGGGTAGGAGATGTTTGGATAGATGTGTGTGTGGGTGAGGGATGTGTCTTTGGGATGTGTGTGGGTGTGGTGTTGTGTAGGAGGGGAGCTGGATGTTGATAAATGATGTTTGTGTGGGTGGGTGAAGGTGTGGTTGGGTTTGCGGGTGGGTGAAGGATGTGTGTGAGGGTGGGGGATGTGTGCTAAGATGGATGGTTGGGGTGTGTGAGTGTGGGTGGGTAGATAGGAGATGTATGTGTTGATGAGTGGGTAAGGGATGTGTGGGTGTTAGTGGTTGAGGGATAAGTACGTGTGTCTAGGGATGTGTGAGGGGATGAATGTATGGGTTGGGGATGTGTGTGTGGGTTGTGTGTGCGTGGATTGGAGGTGTGTGTTTGTGAATGGGGAATGTGTTGGTGGGTGGGGATGTGTGTGAGGGATGTTTATATGGGTGGGGAGATTGTGCGTGGGTGGGGATGTGTGTGTATATGGGTAGGGGTGTGCGGTTAAGGGATGTGTGGCTGAGGGAATGGGTGGATGGAGGATGTGTGGTCGGGTAGAGGATGTGTGGGTGGGTGATTGTATATGAGTAAGGGTGTGTGGTTAAGGGATGTTTGGTTGGGGGATGGGTGGGTAGAGGATGTGTGGGTGGGTAGAGGATATGTGGGTGGGTGAGTGTGTGCAGGTTAGGAGATGGTGGGGGATGTTTGTAGGTGTGGGATCGGGATCTGTGAGTGGGCTGGGGGAGATGGGGGATTATGTGGGTGAGTGCGGAATTTGTGTGTGGGTAGGAGCGGAATATGTGAGTTGACGGGGAGATGTGTGTGTGGCTGAGGAATGTGTGTTTGGCTGGGTGGTTGGAGGTGTGTGGGTGGAGGAGGATATTGGTTGAGTGATTGTTGGTGGGAAATGGGACGGGTAGAGGATATGTGAGTGGGTGGGGAGATGTGTGTAGGTGGGGGATGTGTGGGTTATTGAATGTATGTGTGCTTGGAGTGTGGGTGGATGGGATGTGTGGTGGGTGAGAGGTGTGTGTGGGTGGGGAGATGTGTAGGTGTAGGGATGTGGTGGATGGGTTGGGAATGTATTGTATGTGTGTGTGGTTGGGTGGGGGAGTTGGAGTGAATGGGAGATGTGTGGGTGGGTGGTGGATGTGTTTCACAACATAGTAATATGCATTGTTTATGTTTACAAAATTCATATGACAATGTTTTTTTCCTATGCACTGTTGATGAAAGAAAGATGAGTGATTGGAAGAGCCGAATGTAAAACGGGCCTGCGTGCCCAATTTGTTACCCTTTGAAAATAAAGTCTGTTCGTTCGTTCGTTCGTTCTGTATCCTCTTTCGTTTCGTTCTCCCTTGGTAGCCTACTGTGTATCCATCGCCTTGATTTCCTACTCTTGCATTGAAGTCACTGCCAAAGTCCGACCTGGAGTGTGTTTTGCGGGGCATAAGAGTATCTGATGCCTAGGGTTATGAGTTGTACACTCATTCATTCAACACAATCATCATATCGTCCTCGAGGTTAATTTCGGACTCTGCTTTCTGCCGCATCTCAGACTCTGCATTTAACTATACGGCCTCACTTCAATGGTTGTTAAATTCAACTTTAACGTCAACTAAACTGATTCAAGCCTACTACAACAACTCAACGCTAGTGCGGGGTTTTTCGACGATCTCTTCCTCAAAACACTTTACAATAGTTACTCGCAATTTCGCACACAATTATATAACATAGTATCACAAATCTACACCACATTTCTATGCGAATACTAATGTGGCGGCACAATGTATGGCCGTTGCCACCTTCTCTAACGAGGTGCGTCCGATGTCGACAACACTCTCAAGCCCCAATGCCCTTGTCAGCTTCGCGATCACACTCCAGTGACAATCTCGCTCGCCACGCGAGTCAAGATCCATGATTATCACGTCCTTCTATGTGACTTTTCGTCACTATGCCATGAGCTACAATTCCATCCATGGCTGTCACCAATTATGATATTTATTTTCTCAATTTTTACATTTCTTCAATGCAGACTCCATGTTATTATAAAATTCGCTACACTATTTCCGTGAACTCTCCTGTTGGGGCATATATTTGAATTACGTTTAGGTTAAAAGGTCTGCCGGTTAATTTTATCTGTAGAACCCTGTCTGACACAGTGTCGTGTAATATTTTATATGGTATATGTCGTCTCTGGGATGAGGGGAATCAACATCGACATCCTTTTACCCCCATATCACTATCTTGAGGATCTTCTTGATTTCTGTCTACAAAACCCCGTCGAACTCTGGATCCCTCTCTCTCTCTCTCTCTCTCTCTCTTTCTCTCTCTCTCTCTCTCTCTCTCTCTCTCTCTCTCTCTCTCTCTCTCTAATTCCCTCTCTCTCTCTCTCTTTTACTACTGTATCAAGCCCCCTCTCATTCTTTTCCCAAAACACACTAAACAACACTGGCTCTAACAAAACAACAATTTAGTTTAATAGAGAAAAGTGTCGTGTATGTGCAAAGTGTATGAGTTGAATGTCTGTCGTATAATCTAGCGTGTATGCAAAATCAGACCGAACAGCCAAGGAGCACAGTCTGCTTCGTCATCGTACTGGCCACACCACAACACCATATCAGGGACAGAAAACCTCACCCAATTGATGTGTCTCTCAGGCCAAGTGTTGACTTCTTCAGATAGCTCGTGAACACTCCAGATGCTTGGTCTTCAATAGTGGAAACAGTCCAATATTGAACCTCGATCTAGCACACACAGTGTAACTACTCTGTTCATTAAATGTTCTGTGATCAGAGAATCCTATAAATATCGTTAATGTCCCTTTGGAAAACCTAAATGTTCGTATGTCACATGTTGGAAGATTTTCCCAATATTACCACACAATGTTATATCTATTAGTGTTCCTGGTACAGGTGTTATTTACAGTGTCTTGAATTTTCTGTGATGTAACTATCACTTAAGAAAACACACTTATAATCATCATGTCCTGCTCAGCAGAGGCCAGGTTCCTGCAGACCATCTGGGTTATGGGCCCAGTGCAAAATCCTCTCAGTAAACTCTGCCTTCAATACTTGAGCCATCACATTCTATGACTTTGTTGCTAGCTTCTTGGTAGAATAAAGTGGAACAATTGAGTGGAACCTGTAGAATAGAGAACACACCTGGTGAGAGCAACCCGATTCTGACCTTAACTAGGTGAGTGAAGGCCACCGGCCGCACTCAGAAAAAATAACAGAGAACCAAACTCTGTCATAAGGCCGAGGATCTCATCACTTCGGTCTGAGTCATGTAAAGACAAGGAAAGACAAAAGGAAACTGGTATAAACACAGCAGATGCCCTACTGGAAGATCCTACCATTTTACATTCCCTCAATTGCCCCCCCCCCCCCAACCATCCTCAATCTCTCTAAATATTATCCCACTACATTGTCCTTAACTCACTGAGTTAAATTATATCTCACACCAGCTAGTTTAAGCTACGCAAAAGTCTACTGATGCCGACGCTCTTATAATACATTCTATCACCGCACTTATAATACGTTCTATCACCGCACTTATAATACGTTCAATCACCGCACAGTACTGCACTCTATTTCTAAGAATAATCTTACTTAGATATGTTTAACAGAATACCATATTGTTATCCCCGTTGTAGATAGAGACTATGAAATCACAGACTGGATCGATGTCCGCCGATATACATCAACAACTGACACTATAGTCTCTCTCTATAGAAACAACTAGGAATACTGCACCGGTCCGTAGCGCTTCACAACTTTTGGTCGACTCACCCAAAATTGTTTATCTCAACCGTTTTTATTCTTGGTATAAATGACGTCACATAACTGTCTAGACGGTAGACAGTCTAGAATCTATTTTTCTCCTCTTTTGTAGACTGGTTGAAAACAACCCGCCGTCTATTTTGCTTTCATCTGGGAACCGGTTTCCCGTACAACAAAAGTCTTGGCCGCCTGTGAACCAGAGAATAATTTCACCACAACACAAGATCTAGCCGACTTCTGTGCAGACATTCCGTCTATCACTTCAAAGGATGGCTATCGCCTTGCAGACGTGTAGCGCTATAGTCCCTTCTCGAGCAACAAATATATTAAAGAAATGCCGACTGTGTGTAGACATTTGACGCGACTTTCTGTCATCGATCGAAATCTTCAAGTTTTTAATGTGACATAGGTCCCCTCCTAAGAGAGTAGTCCGCATCAACTCTTTCTCATTGGAGGTTCGATCCAGATGATCTATTCCTCGTCTTCTGGAGCTGGATGGCTAGACAGGACATCAGCTCCAACATATTCCTTCCCCGGTATATACTAAACTGTGAAATGGTAGGGTTGAAGCAGCAACGACCACCGCATCAAACGGGCGTTGAGCTTCTGAGAAGTGGCCGGGAACATCAAGGGTTGATGATCCGACTGGACCCGAAACTGAACTCCATACAAATATGGGTGGAATTTTGCACGGCCCACACGAGATACAAACACTCTCTCTCTCTCTCTCTCTCGACGGTCGAATAATTCCTTGCTTGCGTATGCTACTGGTTTCAAAACCGAAGCATCGTCTTTCCCTTCCTGTAACAAGGCTGCCCCAATTCCAATCCCACTCGCATCCGTTCTCAACACAAATGGCTAGGATAGGTCGGGTAGCTGTAAAACCGGTTTGCTGACCAAGGCCTCCTTCAACTGATTGTATGCACTCTCACACTCGGGTGTCCATACGATTTGATCCAGAAATACCTTTTTCAAGTTTTCCGTTAATGGAACTCCTAATTCAGTGAAATGCGGGATGAATTTTTGGTAAACCCACACAACGAGAGAAAGGAACGCACATCCTTCTTCGTTTTTGCAATTTTTCCTGGAATGATGGTGTGACCTAGAAATTCCAGAATCTGGTAACCAATCATGCACTTGGTTGGGCGAGCGGTAAGCCCTGCTTCCCTGAGCCTATTGAAAACTCTCTCCAAGGGTTGCAAATGGTCATCCATGCTGTCACTAGCAATCAGTATATAATCAATGAACGAGATAATGGACGGATCCTATAAGGGATCTAGCAAGGTCCTCATCATACGAGTAAACACACTAGGTGCATTGCTGAGTCCAAAAGGCATGACCTTGAATTCGTAGTGTCCACTGGGAGTACTGAAATCTAGCAGGGCTCGAACCTCTGGTTTGACCGGGATCTGATAATAACCACGACTCAGATCCACTTTTGAGAAGTACCTAGCCGTATGGAGCCTAGCGAATAACTGAGTTGTATTCGGCAAAGGTTCCACCTGAAATTGAGTATGACTGTTCAGCAGTCGATAGTCTATACACAACCGGTGTTCTCCACTTGGTTTGCGTAACAAAACTACACCCGCATTGTATGGGGATGTGGATGGCGCAATCACGTCATCCTTCAGCAGTTTCTGTATTTCCTCCTCCAGGGCCTTTTCTTTTGAGAATGACACTGGGTAAACCTTTTGGCGAACAGACTCTTGTGTGGTCAAGGTCATCTCGAACTCCACCAACCTCGTTCGTCCTGGTTTATCAGTCAGTATCTGCTTATGAGACTCGAGAACCTGGGTAATCTTTTCCCTCTCCTGGGAAGTCAGATCAGGGTTCACTTGCACATCCCTATAGGTTTCCTGGTGTACCAAGGGATATTCCCTGCCCTCTTTGGTTCCCGTTTCAGTCTCCACTGCAACTGCCATTGCCATGAGGTGGGCCGCTTTGTCTCCGGGTCTCTCCTCGTACTTCCGCAGGAGATTAATATGGAAAATCGTCGACTTTCCCCCGGATCCGGATTTGATAGTTGGTTCTGGATATCACCCTTTCCACGGGAAATGGTCCTTGCCAACCTATCTCCAGGTTGTTGGTTCCCGTTGGGAGTAGCAACACGACTTTGTCTCCCATCTCTAGAGATCTGTCTTTAGACCTACGGTTGTAGTAAGCCGCATGTCTTTTTCTGGCCTTTTTCAAGTTTTGATTCGCCAGAGTCCATCCCTTGTGAAGTTTTTCTTTCAGTTCCTCCACGTATTTATAAGAAGAGATCACTTCTTCTGACGTCCCCTCCTCAGTCAACATGGATTCCAACGGTCCCTTGATTGGACGACCAAACAGCAAAGTGGCGGGTGGTAGTCCGGTTGAGCCATGAGGTACTTCCCGATAGGCAAAAAGCGCTGCTGGGATAAATTCATCCCACCTATCAGGTTTTTCCTGTGCCAGTTCCTGGAGCACTGGTCCGTAGCGCTTCACAACTTTTGGTTGACTCACCCAAAATTGTTTATCTCAACCGTTTTTATTCTTGGTATAAATGACGTCACAAAACTGTCTAGACGCTAGGCAGTCTAGAATCTATTTTTCTCCCTCTTTTTTAGACTGGGTGGAAACAACCCGCTGTCTATTTTGCTTTCATCTGGGAACCGGTTTCCCGTACAACAAAAGTCTTGCCCGCCTGTGAACCAGAGAATAATTTCCCCACAACACAAGATCTAGCCGACTTCTGTGCAGACATTCCGTCTATCACTTCAAAGGATGGATACCGCCTTGCAGACGGATGGCGCTATAGTCCCTTCTCGAGCAACAAACATATTGAAGAAATGCCGTCTTTGTGTAGACATTTGACGCGACTTTCTGTCATCGATCGAAACCTTCAAGTTTTTAATGTGACACACAGCCCAATACCTTTAACAGATTTTGATGTTTGCGGATACAAGATAATTGCTACACCTCTTTGCCATTCTTCTCCCCCTGCCCCTTTCCATCTCGTCTTGCGCATTCCTAATTTATTAATCTACTCTCTTTCCATTTCTTGTTTGATGTAGTTTTCCGTCGTCGCTTAACCGTTGTCGCCGTCGTGGGTGTCATTGTTGAATTCTTCTTCGTCTTCGTCTTGTGCTTTTTCGTATGCTTTAAGACACCTTGTGGAATATATGCCAGGAATCACGCATGCCAAGACCTATGTATGTCAGTTCGTGACTGATTGGATTTTCTATTTTTCTACAGTGAGGTAGCCAGTCTCAGACCATTAATATGCCCCGTTTGCATACCGGCAATTCCAAAACCCTTTATTGCTCAATACAATTTATTTAAGTCCCAGCACACCTTCAACACCTTCAATTTAAACCAGACAGCGAAAAAGATGACGTTTATAAACAACAACATTGAGAGAGGTAAAAGGTGTACCTTCACAATAGTAACAGAATTAAAGGTCACGTCACACACGTTTATTTCTAGGCCGTTGCAGTAACCAAACCCACGGGCATCATCGAGAAGCAGCCAATGGTTGTATTTCCTTGATAATACGACACGTAACCCATGTTCAGTCTCTGTGACAAGGATATAAACACACCCCAGCTAGAGGCTAAGTCTCACAAGTCTAACGCACTTCTGTTCAGTGAGATGGATGACTCTACTAACCGGTTGTTGTTGTATCGTTGGATCCGGAAGGTAACACAAATGCTGATTCATTAGGCCTGTTGTATTTGTTGTTGATTAAAGCGTATTGTCTTAGTTATTTTCTTTGATCAGACTTGCATATGTTTTCTCTACGACCACTCCATATTTTCTGTCTGTCTGTTTGCCTACCTACCTACCTTCCTACTTTTCTAACTACCTACCTATATGTCACATTATACTTCCTGTTTGTAAATCAGCCAGAATGTATGTATACATACACACCTATTTACATGCTAACCTACATATTTGATTCTATTGGTCTATCTATCTATCTATCTATCTATCTATCTATCTATCTATCTATCTATCTATCTATCTATCTATCTATCTATCTATCTATCTATC
>JACEFZ010017994.1:150000-172500 GCA_014155875.1 Cepaea nemoralis | reverse complement strand
TCCCCCTTCTCTTCATCTTCTTCTTCTTCTTCTTCTTCTTCTTCTTCTTCTTCTTCTTCTTCTTCGATTTTTTTCTTCTGCTTTTTGTTCTTCTTCTTGTGCTCTACGAGAAGTAAGACTCAGGGGCTGAGTGGTCTCGAGGTATGGTTTCCGCCTCGAGTGCTGGAGGTCCCGGGTTCAGGCCCCGGTGGGGGACCGGGATTTATTTAAAAAATCCACCTGGACTTAGAGTAATAAAATTGCCCCTGGTCTCTGGGTAGTGAGATCGGACGCCCGTGTGTATTGTTGCGCACGTAAAAAAAATCCCTTGACAGTTGGAATTCGAAAAAGAGTAGCCTAACGGCGCTGCCCGGGCAAATTTTCGATTTAAAAATCTACCCAAAGTATTTCAGGAACCTCGCCGATGCAACGGAGTTCGTGCATTGAGCTGAGTTTCTCCAGACTCAGGTTTGCGTTAGGAGGAAAACGGAGCACTTATGGGTTAAACCGTGTGCCATGATGTTGATCCAACGACTAAACTAAACTAAACTAAACTGAGAAGTAATACTTTTGGGAGAACCAAGTGATGATCGGGAATCTATAGCCATAGCCAGACTGCGTGAACAGCAAATTAAAAGAGGTATGGCGAAACAAGAACACTATGCAGGAAGCCAAAACAAATTGATAAATCAACACGGAACTGGTGTCGTTAGCCTACACGCTGCGAGGTTTGCTGAGGAGAGGATCCGAGCACTTAAGGACTGAATGGTTCCATGTGCAATGAGGATTATCTGTCGACTAACTAACTATCTAACTAACTAACTAACTAACTAACTAACTACCTAACTAACTACCTAACTAACTAACTATCTTGTTCTTGTTCTTCTTGTTCTTCTAGTTCTTCTTCTTCTTCTTCTTCTTCTTCTTCTTCTTCGTCTTCTTGTTCTTGTTCTTCTTCTCTTTCACTTCTATTCATCTTCTTCTGTATTCTATTTCCATTGCTTTTTGTATGTGATTTGGAATTATTGTTTGGATTGTGATAGTTATGTGTTGTGCTCGAGGTGTGGTGTCCGCCTCGAGTGCTGGGATCCCGGGTTCTAGCCCCGATGAGGGCTGGCATTTTTTCACGTGGACTTCTAGAAACAAAATTGCCCCTGGTCTCTGAGTAATGAAATCGGACGCCCATGTGTATTGTTGCGCACGTAAAAAACTCCTTTGGCAGTTGGAAATCGAAAAATAGTAGCCCTATGCGCTGCTCGGGCGAAATGTCGAGCTAAATATCTACCCAAAGTATTTCAGGATCCTTGCCGGTGCTGCGGAGTTCGTGCACTGGGCTGAGATTCTCCGGACTCAGGCTTGAGTTAGTAGTAGAACGGAGTAATTATGGGTTACACCCGTGCTCCGTGATGTTGATCCGTCGACTAAACTAAACTAAACTATTTTATTTCAATTATACTTATCGATTATTGTGTGGATTGTGCAAGTTTGTTTTAGCTAAATATTAGTGCTTCACGGGGTGTCGGGGTAATGGGTTTACCTTATCAAATAATGAAAAAGGCACTTTCTTCCCGCTGCTGACTCTTGTGTAAAATAGAGTTCCCGTTAGGCCCCAGGAAAACAATACAACAGGGGAATGTGAAACCATGGGTGCACATGATTGATTGCAATTGAATGCAGCTGACAAGTGGTTGTTTGGTATGTTATCAACTTCACAACAACAACAATAACAACAACAACAACAGTAACAACAAAAGTTTGGATTGTCCTCCAGGACATGCGGGTGTGGTGGGAAACGACAAGGTGGACAAACAGGCTAGGTCTGCACCGCTGGGTTGGGTATTGGGGCTTTATAATGCATACGTGATCAGGGCCTTTTAGGATAGTGTGTCTAGTGCCGAAGAACAGATAGATCATCACGACCTGGAGTGACTGGTGCATATGATTTGGCCGACACCTTGGACTCCGGGGAAATGATAAATGGACACACAATCAGAATGCTACTGGTACCATTAGTATTGATACTCTCCGTTGACTGTTGAGGAACCGGACGGAGCACGTATGGGAATGCCCCGAATGCTATGATGTTGGTTCTTGACTCAACTCTCCTCAGCTCAACTTTGCAACGGAGGTCATAATATCCTTCTAAATAGACAAAGGACAGGGTCACTGACCAGTATGGGCAGTACTAAGAATTATATAAGCAATATAAAATGACACAAAGTAGTGCAGCTTTACATAACAGATTTACGATACATACAGGACGTTGCGGCGATTAGCCTTCGTCAGCAAACAAACACATTCACAAACACAACATATAGTCTAGGAGATCGCATGTGACTACATCAAAAGGTGACGACAGGACAAAAAGAACAAAAGGATGAAAAAAGAAAGCAATGAAGAGAAAATGTGAATTGACAACAAGATGTTCATACTTACCTCACAGCTCCGATCCGTGAGTGTCGCTTGTTGTCCCTGGGGGGGGGGGGGGGGGGGGGGGGGGAGGGGGGAGGAAGTAGAATCAACAAGCACACCTTTTATATTCCCTTTCAAATTTCCGTTTCTTGAGTTTTGGTCTTTTGCCGGACCTTTGTCTACACACCCCCATTTTTTAAGTCTTATAATCTATCTCTCTCTCTCTCTCTCTCTCTCTCTCTCTCTCTCTCTCTCTCTCTCTCTCTCTCTCTCTCTCTCTCTCTCTCGTTCCCTCAGACAAGACCCCTCTTCGCATTCCTTCAGCACATACTCCGACTAACACTGGCTTTGAACAAAGTGATAAACCATTTAATGCAGAACAGTGTTATTTGTGTGTGCGATGTATGGGTGTGGAGATATGTGGTGTAGTCTATCGTGAATGCGAGATAGGATTCTTTAGTCTAGGATCAGCATCACAGTGGTCATCATGATACAGCCATTCGACTTCACACAGCACAGAAATGGACGTATCTCACCAGATCATGCTTCTCTCCGACAGATCGCAGACTTCCAATATATCCGTGAACGTTTGAATGTCTGTTCACCACTGCGTAATGTATTTATTTCGTTTCTGGTATTTTCTACACTGTCTATAACTCGGTATTGTTTATAGTTCCTGGATGGACCAACACAACCACTGTCCGAAAAATATATCGCTGGCACACGGTTGTCTGTTACTTAGTGTCATGTAGTTCTACAAATACGATATACCGTTTGGTAATATAGTCCATGTATTGAAGAATATAAACACCGGTTCACCAATCTATCGCCTATACACTGCAGTTTGTCACTCAGGGAAAATGTTAATGATAGTCTTTTCCTTTCCCTAGGGCTTAGAGTAAATATTACAGTTCCTTATTCTCTGGTGTTGGAATACCTTCATTGAGCACCTCACTTCTAGTGATTAATGTCGACTGTTCTATTTACTTCAGCACTTTTCTGACCTTCTTGCTAAACCAGGGTTCAAGTTTTATATTCGTTAGCCTTGCCCTAGAGTATGGTCATTTTTCGTCTTCTCAGATTTTGGCACGACTTGCACTTTCCAGTAGAGGGAACCTGTCGAAAAATAACATCGGGTGAGATAAACTCAACTCAGACCCCCTCTATGTGAATGTAGGCTTAAGGCCATATTCAGTCTGTAAGATCTATATCATCCTAAAGCTACACTCTGGCATAAGACATAGTAGTACAGCACATTATCCTAGATAATGGTAACAGAAAGAAAAGCTAAAGGAAACGCACACAAATCCCAGTAGACTCCCCTACCATAATATCCTAGCATGACTTATCCTGTATCTCCCCACTCAATCTTAATCCTGCATAATATATGTCATAGTACTTATTCCTACCGACTGCAATGACACCCCACTCAACACAGCTTCAGTCACACTTCAGTCTAATGTTGCCGACACTCTATACTAAGGTTACACACGCAAGTCACTATGCTCGAGTTTAAATCTACATCCCTTATTACATTATAAAACCTATTTCAGTCCTAGAATTAAACAACCTATTCCCACCAAGGAAACTGCCTGTTGTCTTAAAACAACCTAGACATTGTGATTAATGATTCTATTTCGGCACTGAATTAAATCCACACTCCAGCCGGTATCAATCCAACATGTATAATCAATTAAACTGGTATTTTCAGACCATTTATACCTTGGCTCCTATTCTCCGGTCTTTTGATCTTCATACATCAACAACCGAAATCTACTTTGATAAGCGATCATTCTGGACATCAATGACCATCCACTCGTCTCTCGGGACTACGGACATACGGTTCCGTTACTTCAAAAGTCCTCTGATCGTCTACCGTTTTCCCATATCAAAGGTTTTTGAAATTGCTTTATCGTGATTCCCTCTCCGGTGTTCAAAGGGCTTGAGATAGTCGTTTTCCGTCGCCTGTCTCCCAATAAACACGCGGTATATGTTTTTATCCCCGATCAAAGTTCTTTTGATCCTGGAGTCAATAACCGCCAATACAACGATCTCTGACCTTTGATCCATTAGGAGCGACGCCTTCCAGCCATTTCGTGACAGTGAGTAACTCAGAATATCTTCGATGTATTCTTTTTATACCCAACCGACGGAGCGAGATGGAGGATGATGACAGGATGATAGGTGCTACGGTTCAGTGAGCACATAGAAAGAAAGACATTCGGAGGCAGGAGGTCAGGACGGCAACCTGTTCGGCAGGGGCATCTGAGCAAACTCATTGGATGCACTGACGAAGCATGAGTGGGCGCAGGCATGATGGTGGTACCGACCAAAACCACATTATGCACTCATATATGTTGTTATGAGGCGAGTCCCAAATTTATGTGTGGACTGATATGTGTGAGCGCACATATATGCATATACACCGCTCGACAGACATTCATACACCAGTGTACATGAACATGTGCAAGGTATATATAAGAAGAGAGTGTGTGAGAGAGAAAGAGAGAGAGAGAGAGAGGTGGAGGGAGGGAAAGAGAGAGGGAGGTGGGTATCATTCCTGAGATGTGCCTCATGCGGAGTAGGTCGGTCTACAAATACGAGACTTCATTCATACTGTTCCCTATGAAATAGGGTAAGTAAGGTTGATTGTTATACCACGTATTATAAGATCATATCACCCAATGCTTGTGTTATTGGGGTTGTATAAGATACGACCACTGGTAATACACATTATGTGGGTAGGCACAGAGAAGCAAGATTGTTTGGAGAGAGAGAGAGAGAGAGAGAGAGAGAGAGAGAGAGAGAGAGAAGAGAGAGAGAGAGAGAGAGAGAGAGAGAGAGAGAGAGAGAGAGAGAGAGAGAGAGAGAGAGAGAGAGAGAGGAAAAGTGCCTTCGACATACCACATGAGGTATGCGGAGTCGGTCGGTCTAAGAAGTCGATCGGTACTAAGAATTAAAGCGATGGCAGATTTACTTCTGTACAGATGCATATACGCTGTTATTTAGACAAAGTCCTCTGCAGGACACGCAAAATGATCATTTCTTGTTTATCTTGTTTCGTCCTTTAAACAGGACTTAAACAGGACAACATAGACTCGACACTGTCCAAATTATCTATGTATGTGGCTAGCTCGTCGAGTTTCCTGTTTACATGTTAGGTTGATTGGTGTTTGGGCTCAGCTTGATAACAGTAATCCCTATTTTCGCACCCATTGTATTTGTCTGAGTTGAACCCTTATCACGGAAATAAATAACTATAAAAAAAAATTCCGAAGAAGTTTCTTGCTATGGGCCCGTAATGTCATAGAGTCATATTTTGTAGGCCTGAAGATATCGGAGGAAAAGACAGTCAGACAACGAACGGTGGAATCGAACCCTCGTCTGTCCGCGCTCATGGCATTATCAACGTACCTCCCTATCAACTACACTAACTCAACATAGTCTAAGAGATGAGGTTTTACAGAGGAATGTTGAAAGTTCCTTGGGCAGCCAAAACGAGTAATCTAAATGGTTTGGAAGAGCTGAGACACAAATACAAATATTACAAACATAAAGAGACAGTGGCCAATCTTGGCTACATCACGAGAAGAGAAAAACTGAAACAGGATGTGGCAATTTGAAAAATGTGTGGACGGAGACAGTGACGAAAGTGAGAGAAGATTCTAGACAGTCATTCTTTATGATATGGAAAGGTGTCAGTCCACGTACTGATAGATGTTGTTGGATATCGAAAGATATGGAGAACATGATCGCCCACGCCAGTCGACGAGACATTTTATGAGAATGGTGATGAACCTTTGTTAGTTTATTTTATTATGTTCATTTTTATTTCATAAAATTCCATAACGCTATGTCTTAACGTGTTCGTTGTAGCGTCATTTCTGTTGTTCATGTTGTTTTGTTATTTGATGATAAAGACTTGTCGCCGATATGTCTCTCTGTGTTTTGTAATTGTATTTGAAAAGCTGTTCTATACTTCGTTTTTTAAATGTTTATATTTCCACATCATTACCGCAGTTCAACCTACTTCATTAATATTTAACATCACACTGTTGTAAAAGCAATTATTTTCTGAGCATGAGTTCCATACACCATTAACTGTTAATATATTTTGTTTCATCATGCCAGGAGTTCGGATCTCATAAAACAGCTGCGTGTGGGAAGATTCTTTGCAAACAATCGTTTAACTTCAAAAATAAAGACCTTTATTCTTCTTTTGATTCGACTTCAGTTTCTAACGGTTTATCGATACATTTCTAACAATGGCTTACCTCGATCCATTTGCTTTTCTTGATGCAAATAAAGGACTAACTATTTGTTTCATTATTTCCATTACCATCGCAAACTGCATTCTCATTTACAAGAAAATTCTGAAAGGTCAATTCCTTTACACACCACGTAGCCTCATCATGATATCCCTCGCCATTGGAGACATATTTTTGGCCATGTTCGCACTGGTAGTAAAGGCGAGATTGCTCTTTGAGACAACTTCATATACAAGTATAATAGATTGCAGCACGTATAAAGCCTATGTTTCGTATCTGACTTTCCTCATTCACTTTGTGTACGGCTTGGGACTGGCAGTTTTGGCTGCTGAATTCGTGCAGAGAAATAGACAACCTCAGCCAGCGGGGAATACCACTAACAAAATTATCAAGTCCGTCGTCTACAGTGCATGTCCTTGGATCATTGGGTTGATCATTATACTCCCCCTCACTATGGCTGATGCCTATACAGATGTGTACAGGGATGGTACATGTTGGATGAGCGTTACAACATCGAGATTACATGCAATGTACGTTGTGTCTGTCATACTCCCCGCAATACTGGCAGTTCTTGTGTGCATTGCTGTGATGTTTATCAAGCTATCCCCACCATCTCCAGCAACTGTATCTTATCAAGGTCCTACACAAGGTGTTGTTATAAACTCTCACAACACCAACGTGAGTAATGCTGCAGGCCCACCTCAGTATCCAGGAAGCAACGCAGTAGCTGCCCAGTCATATCCTTTCACTAACACTCAAGGACCACAACAATATTCCAGTAATGGCATACCAGGTACAGCACTGGTGCCAACAGCACCGGCCAATAACGAACCTGGTCCCAACATTGGCGGTCAGATTTTCTCTTCACCCAGTGCACAGTACCCAGTACAGCAGTATCCAGCGCAACAATATCCAGTGCAACAATACCCAGTGCAGCAGTATCTCGCACAGCAGTATCCAGCACCGCAATACGCAGTACAGTATCCACCACCCCAGTTCCCGGTACAACAGTATGCCACGCAGAATAACATAGTATACGCAGCTCCAACCAACATAGTTTATCAACAGAACACAACAGCTCCCATTGATCCAGTCAAAGAAAAGAGAGCGCTGCTAATAGTTGCAATTATATATTTTATCTGCGTTGTTCCACTGGCGTCTTTTAGCATTTCGGAGTTACGATTTAATGGATTAGACTCTGACTCATACACAATTACTAATACTTGCTTGTTTTGGCTGTCAGTAGTTAGATCATTAATTACGCCGATAATTTTTATTATCGTCAACTGATACGTCAAACCATTATCTAAACATTCAATCCACAAACAATAGATTGTCTGGTATATTTGGCTACATCTCGCCAAGTGTATACTTCTGAATAATAACATAAGTAAACGGGACGACAGTTAGCAAATAGAGTTACCGAACATATGCAGCACAGGTGAAAAAGAGAGTTCATCAACACTTGTTAATTTGCGGCATAAAGTTAATAAAGAAAAGCCTTATTGCATACTGTATTCGACGAACAATAAATGAGATTATAACAGTTAGGCATCTAAAACCGGGGTATTGCCGATACATTTCACAGTTACTATGATTACCGTTGGGATAACAATGCTCCACATTGGAACAGTATCTGTGACAATATGTACTATGTATTTCAGCCAAAATGTGATTCATCTATTCACTTCGTATGATATATAATTCAGCAGTATGCACCTGACGAGATGCAGCGAAATACGCCAGGCAATAAATCGTGCAACCTGTTGTATGTGGCTTCTATGTTTAAATAACATTATATGGTATATATAAACTACGAAACACGTCTTGCTGACATTCATGAACATATGTTAGTACAGTAGCTAATAATATTCCTTTCAGGTATAGTGACGTAATGGGTATATGGTGCTGGGTCTATCTGGACGCCCATATATTGTTTTACCCCTCGCCATGAGAGTGATTCGAACACACGACCACCTCACCTGTAGGCAAGCATGATAGCCACTGCACAC
This sequence comes from Cepaea nemoralis, assembly GCA_014155875.1. Classification (NCBI taxonomy): domain Eukaryota; kingdom Metazoa; phylum Mollusca; class Gastropoda; order Stylommatophora; family Helicidae; genus Cepaea; species Cepaea nemoralis. The sequence continues at coordinate 163,829 of JACEFZ010017994.1, read as the reverse complement.
ACCATAAAATATCCACTTTAGACAAATATCAACGCATGTGCAAAAGAGGGCGCCGCAGTAGTTCAGTCGCTAGCCTATAGTAGCCAATTCCCAGTGCAGCAGTAACCTGCACAGCAATACCCAACACAGCAGTACCTCGCACAGCAGTACTTCGCACAGAAATACACCACATAGCAGTACCCAACACAGCAGTACCAAACACAGCAGTACTTTGCACAGAAATACAACGCACAGCAGTACCCAACACAGCAGTACTCCGCACAGCAGCACCCAACACAGCAGTACCCAACACAGCAGTACCTAACACAGCAGTACCCAACACAGCAGTACCCAACACAGCAGTACCCAACACAGCTGTACCCAACACAGCAGTACCCGGCACAGAAATACCCAACGCTGCAGTACCCAACACAGCAGTACCCAGCACAGAAATACCCCGCACAGAAGTACCCAACACAGCAGTACCCAACACAGCAGTACCAAACACAGCAGTACCCAACACAGCAGTACCAAACACAGCAGTACCCCGCACAGAAATACCCCGCACAGAAATACCCGACACAGAAATACCCAACACAACAGTACCCAACACAGCAGTACCCCGCACAGAAGTACCCAACACAGCAGTACCCAACACAGCAGTACCAAACACAGCAGTACCCCGCACAGAAATACCCCGCACAGAAATACCCGACACAGAAATACCCAACACAACAGTTCCCAACACAGCAGTACCCGCACAAAAATACCCAATACAGAAATATCCAACACAGCAGTACCCAACACAGTAGTACCCCGCAAAGAAATACCCCACACAGCAGTACCCAACACAGCAATTCGCAACACAACAGTACCCAACACAGCAGTACCCCGCACAGAAATACCCCGCACAGCAGTACCCAACACAGCAGTACCCAACACAACAGTACCCAACACAGCAGTACCAAACACAGCAGTACCCAACACAGCAGTACCCAACACAGCAGTACCGAACACAACAGTACCAAACACAACAGTACCAAACGCAGCAGTACCCAACACAGTAGTACCCAACACAACAGTACCAAACACAACAGTACCCAACAAAGCAGTACCCAACACAGCAGTACCCAACACAGCAGTACCAAACGCAGCAGTACCCAACACAGCAGTACCAAACGCAGCAGTACCCAACACAGCAGTACCCAACACAGCAGTACCAAACACAACAGTACCAAACGCAGCAGTTCCCAACACAGCAGTACCAAACACAACAGTACCCAACACAACAGTACCCAACACAGCAGTACCCAACACAGCAGTACCCAACACAGCAGTACCAAACACAACAGTACCAAACGCAACAGTACCCAACACAGCAGTACCAAATACAACAGTACCCAACACAACAGTATCCAACAGAACAGTACCCAACACAGTAGTACCCAACACATCAATACAAAACGCAGCAGTACCCAACACAGTAGTACCAAACGCAGCAGTACCCAACACAGCAGTACCCAACACAGCAGTACCCAACACAGCAGTACCAAACACAACAGTACCAAACGCAGCAGTACCCAACACAGCAGTACCCAACACAGCAGAACCCAACTCAGCAATATCCGGGACGGACAGTAAGCTTGCCAGTAGGCTCAGTGATCATGTTTTCGAATCCAAGTCCAATTTTCTGAACAAAAATTCCAATCTCGGTCTCTTTCAACCTGCTTCTTCAGCGTTGGTTAGAGTGGAGATCCGTGGGTTTTGTGTGTATTGACACTGTTCCTCTTTGTGCTCTCTTTCGAGTTTTCGAATCCCCACCGAGCAGGCTTTTTAAAGATTTACCTGATGTCTCGGGGACCCAGCCTAAAATAGATTCTAGGACATGTTGACACAAGTGAAGGCGGATGACGTGATGCTAACCACAACACCCACCGAGTGCCGGGTGATCTATACAAATACGGGTCAAGTAACATATACCCAATGCGCCTTGACGCTTGTAGAAAGGCCCTTTACTGTTTTAGCTACCATATACCCAGTACTTCTCTAGACATATGAAAGGGTCGGTTATATTTCTTTTATATATGCAAAAATAAAGGAATACATATTGAAGAGATATGTTACAGGGAAGCTACCTGGGATTTGTGCACGTACAACCTACACACATTTCAGCACAGACAGCTTAAATTAAGAAGCATGCCACACAAGAAATAAATACAGGGCTTGCGACGTACTGAAATAAGCTAGTTTTGTAGATAGCATTAATAGGTGCGTTAGCAGAGATGATAAGGAGCTGCGATGATAATCTCATGAGCGCAGTGGGAGGAGGTTTCGACTCCTAGGCTCGCGCCTGCTAAAGTGAGGGAAACATTGTCAACATATTCCTCCTTGTTCTCAGACATATAAAATATGACGGTAGGCCGTCTCATATCATAGACCTAGAGTAGGAAATTGTATCAGGACCAATTATTATTTATTTATTATATAATGTATTGACAAATTAACTTGGTTGGTTGCAACGCAGTATTCATTAATTTGTTAATCCATATACGGTTTTATGTTCTTCGTCGATACTTGCCAACACACTCCCCAGCATAACACTTTGATTATCAATGGTATATATTTTGCCATCTAGCTGCTGAACGAACATTAGTAAAATCATAGTTAATTGGTAATTGTTCCCCCTTGAACAACCTACATTTGTACTATACAGATCAACCCAAATAGCTGTACCTGTGCAATTACCAAAACTATATACTGATCACCGATGTTATTTTTTCAAAACTGTAAACAATGTGTATATTTTTACAAACAATTTATTTACTTATATATTATAACAAAAGCTGTATTTCTACTCTTAAAATAGTAAATGTATCATTTATTCATGTATTAATGTGTGTATCATGTTTATTATTACTGGAGAACATCTACCAACTGAAAGGATTGAGGCGAAGAGAGGCAGAAGCGGACCAAGAGAAATTATTCTGGGTGAGTTGAGACGGTGGCATGGAGGATATATCATTAGCAGAGTTGATCCAGAACACCAAAGACCGAGATCTGTGGAGAGCCATGAACGCCTATGCCAGCTGGCAGGGCACTTGATGATGATGATGATGATGATGATGATGATGATGATGATGATGATGATGATGAAGGAAATATATATATATATATATATATATATATATATATATATATATATATATATATATATATATATATATATGCGTGTGTGTGTGTGTGTGTGTGTGTGTGCGCGTGCGTGCGTGCGTGCGCGCGCGTGTGTGTGTGTGTTGACTTCATATTCGCATGTTCACAAGCTGTCCTGATAATGTACTGCTGTATTCACCGCTGTATCGATTTGTCAAATCCAGTGACGTTCCTTGTGTTGTTTGAACAAGGTGCTTCTAGTCGAGTAAGTAGGACTGCTATCCGACTTGGAATGACCTTCTGTTATCAACGGATTACAATGTTTAGGTCCTTACACAACCTAGAATATTTAACTCTAATGTTACATCAGTACTAGTGTATTGATTAGAAATATGGTAAACGGCTTAAATAATTAGTAATGAACTACAAATATTTATATACTTGTACCTGTGCAGAATACTGGAGCTAAAATTGTCTGGAAAATTGCCAATTCGTGGAGAGAACTAGACAATTGCCTGTGAATTAAGAGGTGATGAAAAGACGCCGGTACTGTATAGGACACACTAAAAAAATATGGGGATAGCATAGTTAGACACAACCTTGTCTGGAACACACAGCGCAAACCAAACAGTGGGACACATAAATACGCATGGAGACGCGAATTAAAGAAACAGATGCATTATTTGAGATGGGCATGGTGGGAGCAACGGGTGATGGTAAAAGATAATACGTGTTAGACTGAATTAGATGCCGGGGAAGGCCACATTTGAGGTAAAGGACAAAAGAAGAAGGAAGATCTACTCATATGACTAGCAATGTATGAGGCGACTACGAATAAGATAACCTATGCATGTAACCTACTCATAAAACGACTTTGCTATATGACGACCTACGCAGAAAACTTCTACGCATAAGACATCCTATCATAAGGAGACTGGTGCATAAGATGCCAACAGAGATTGCGCCTGTTGTCTTTTCAACCACGAATCAAGATCTCTGGACTGTCCTTGCCTGCAAGCTATCAGGAAACAATGAAAATCGTCTTAACTTCAAATGTAGTTTCCGGAGAAGCGTAAAGATATTACGAAACAGTCAGCAAACTGATACGAGCGGAAACAGTCGGATACATGACGTACTGATATCTACATCCTTAGCGTATTGCGTTGTCATGATCCTCGTCAGTTCCTGATTAGAGGGAAGTTAATGCCGAATAATCAGTCACGAAGTTGGCTGAACTAATGCCAGAAACTGAAATCGTTGTGTCGCGCAGAGAGGCAGAAAGACAAAAGGAGGCATTCATTCATCCAGATTTAAAATACGACACAATTGAAACATAGGGGGAAATAACAACCATTTACAATCTATAAACAAATAAACAAACAGAAATGAACCTAAACCAAGACAAAAGGCAGGGTTCTAGCAAACGTCCTCATCCAGACCCAGAAGACCTGTTGTCATCTGAAATAAACTCATTATTGAAAAGACTAACAAATAAGCCCAATATGCGTTAATAAATGTTAAGACAATGCCTGGTGCTGACTGTAATAATGAAACGTACCCCACAATGTGGACAAATAAAGGTAAGAGATGGTAAAAGACTGGTTAAGAGCATGAGACTTCATAAAAATTTTCTGAAAGCAGATAAAGAAATTCAAGAACAATGCAGAATGCTTGTGAAAAAAATACGTACAATGCAGTAGATAAAATACAGAGTATAAATGAACAATGGGAAATCTTAAGGGACTCCATTCATCAAAAAAACAAAGAAATATTACCGGAGAGAAGACAGAAAGCTAAGATAAAATTAGATTACTGAAGGAATCTTAAAGTTAATAGACAAAAGAAAACAAAGAAAATGATAAGACGAATAAAGCAATAAGAGATAAATGTGTAAATATGAAAGAAAGTTGATTAAAAGAACAGTGCAAATAAAATTGAACTGAATTCTATTAAATACACAAAAATATCCACAGACAAATCAGTCAGCTTACGGGAAGATAAATAAGAGTAAACATAAATCGCTGACGCTTGGAAACATATAAAGAAAGTAAAAAAATCCCAGCCAGATGAAATTACAAAAGAATAATTAGACTTTGGGAGACTTTGGAGTAGAAATATTAACCAAAATTCTGAATGATATGTACAACAGTATCTATATACCTAGTGATTTCCTGAGATCTGTATTTCCAGCTATACCAAAAAGACCAGGGGCAATTGAATGCAACAATTTTCGTACAGTCAACATCATATACTATGTCACTAATCTTTTACTCAGATTTATATTAAGATCAAGAAAGAAAATAAAAGTAGAAATTAGTAAAGAACGGTGTGGATTTATGGAAGGAAAGGGTGGTGTTTGTCCATCAAGAATGATGATGACCATTCATTTCATATGGTTGGTTGAAAAGTTTGGAGCCGTGAGTTCTAAGATGGCTAGTAAGGTCTATTTTAGTACGAATTTTGACAATGTGGGCAAGTAATGATTGACGTTCCGAAAAGAATATATTCTGAAGTGGTTTTTCTGTCCAGCCTTTTTTATTTCCACAGCTCTTGAAGTCCTGTTTCCTTCACGAGTGACAACACCCTTGCGTAATGATGTATGCAGCAGTCTCCCAAGCGTCGTGATGTGTGTGTGTGTGTGTGTGTGTGTGTGGTGCGTGCGTGCGTGTGTGCGTGTGTGTGTGTGTGTGTGTGCGCGCGCAACCTCAAGAAGATAACAATGATAAAAGAGATAATGAACAACACTGTCTGCTCATAGGTCATAGATGAAGAGAAGAATAAAAAGAAGACACAGAGAATCCCATCCTTTCTCCACGGTTAACAAGAAAAGTAAAGATTTATAGATGTCACAAGAAACTTAGGTTCTTGAACAGGAAATCAGAATATTGTTTCTGCTTTCATTTAATAGATTGAAGGATAGGGTTGCACCAGGCTTAATGAGGAAAAGCAATGGACTATCACAGGTTAAACTGCAAAGGCTAAACAAAACACATCACACATCAATAACAAAAATAAAACTTTTACTGACCAAATTTCGAGTCTCAGGAGTAGCCTGTATCCAGGTAATATGTACAGCAGCAAAGACAACTGCAACATTATACCAAGTCAATAATAATGAGTTATGTCCCACCTATAACTGGATAATTACACTTCGAGCTAACAAGAACATGGCCATAAAAGAAAAACACATTGGGAACATAAACCTAGCTACAGCCATGAGTTATATGGTTTAGGAACGTCGTACACAGCATTGAGGCACAGTGTACAACAGTATAAATAATCACGGCTCACATGTGGGATCACTGATGGGATGTGCCCTTATCTTCTCCAGAACCCTTGTGACCAGACCGCGTGCACTGATGCATCTGACACCACAGGCAGATACCACATCCCTAAACGCAACAAGACATGGACGTAAGCATGGTTCGCTAGAACATGTGCATATAACATACATACATCCTAACAATGGCAGCGTAGAGAGAGGTGTGAATGGCCCAAAATAGACATTGACCAACGTCGAGGCTTTGGTCCACCTAACAACTACGGCCAAAGGCCACTCTCTGCAATTAAAAAAAAATGATACAACGTCTGATCAATAATGTCAATGCCTCACATAGTCAGAACCAAACTGACCCCAGTCAAATATAATACTCACACAGAACAGCATCACTACTACTATACATAGGCTCCTTTCCCTGTCATGGGAAGTCAAACACATAAACATGCTACTTTAATAGATCAACACCAATACCTTTGCCGCAATGACAGTCAGAACACCTACAGAAATTAGTCTCACACAAATTACCAACAACTGTCAAGAAACAGTATGCAACATAAGCACTGACCACAAACAAGACATGCCAGGCATTGCCAAATGCAGCCATCGCCACATCATAATCTTCTGCAGTGCATAAATTCACCCATGAATAGGGTACCAAATCAATCAGCACATATAACACATTGCATATTAATATACTCAATGTACTATTACTGTCTACCATATCAGCTTGAGGCTAAAACACTAAATCCCCCAAAATGCACTACACAGCCTTCCACGGTATGGATACCCCATTTGCAATGCCGAAAACAAACATGACCAGTTCTACATCATTATCACTGTTATAATCATCATCACTATAAACAGGCGTGCCCATGATTGCAGCATCCAACATGGTATCTACACCACCGTAGATACTGTGCAGCCCTGATTGATTGATTGATTGATTGATTGATGTAGGAACCGACATCACAGCATTCGGGGCATTCCCATAAGCGCTCCGTCCCCATCCTCAGCAGCCAGCGAAGAGTTCCAACACCAATAGTTTCAGTAGCAATCTGATTATATGTCCGTCTCGCCTTTCTTCTGAGCGTCGAGCGTCGGCCACACCCCTTGTCACTCCTCGCTGTCTCATTCTTGCCAGACTATGGTGATACATTTGCTTCTCCGAGGTGTATACGTGCTCCCACAAGGCCGCAGCCACGTCTGCCTTGTCATACATCAATACTCCACCAAGTTTTGACGAGCCAGCCAATCTGTCAGCCTGTTCATTCTCCAGCACACCGGCATGCCCCGGAGAAAAGATCCAGGTATTGCTTGTCACCCGTGACCTCCGAAGCGAAGCAAGACACTCTGTGCGAAGCATGCCTGTCCTCACCCTCCTCAGCATGCTTTCTGAGTCAGTTACAATCACGATGTGTGTGTTTGTGTGTGTGTGTGTGTGTGTGTGTGTCGTATTCTCCATCCAGCGGAAAGCTACACTGACCGCCTCCATCTCCATTCGTAAGCTAGATGTTGTGGTATCATACGCCAGGCTCTCCTGCACCAAACGTCGACCATTAGCTTTCGCTAAGAATCCCCAGGCACTTCTCCTAACTCTCAACACCGAACCATCTGTGTAGATAATCACATCATCCGGGCGAGCATTATCCTGAATTAGTTGCTGGATATCCACTTCCGTGGCCCCTGCTGGCCACTCCCTGCACTCCCGGCTCAATGTGATTATAACTCTGCACAAGTCTGACTGCTCCGCTGGTACTCTGACCCACTCCTCTCCTCGCCTAATGTTCTCCAAGATGCACACCTGTCTGATCGTATCCTCCGCCTGAGCCATCTATGATTTCCCTCTTATCAGTCTCTGGCCATTAACTGTGTCCAGCGCCTCATGCAACGGGTGATCTGTCTGCAGCTATCTGAGGTATGCCTCAGTATGTGCAGCCGTATTAATAGCATGTGAATATTTAAAAATAGGGTTTTTACTTATGAAATCATCATAGTTTGATACAGCTTGACAAGACGAATCCAACGGTATCTCAATGAAGACTGTACGTTAATACTAAGCGGAGTTATTAATATTTTTGTGTCGTTAGTTACAATCAGGAAGTATAATGGGATCTGAAGCAATGGGGGAATTTTTATAGCGGCTCATTAAATTGGAAGCTGAGAAATTCTGCCTTCTATTACTGTGGCTTGTTTATTTTTAACCAGACAACAAAGTACCATATATCATTGCATTCCGGGTGGCGAGGCATAACTTGAGGCATTATCTATTTTTTAGTAGGATGTGCCGTGTCCTAATTAACAATTAAAAATGGCCGCCAATTGTTTATTATTCATTAAATGTCTGTCACATTGCTAGCAAACGTGGTAACATGTATATTTTATTATGCCTTTTGGTAACAGGAAAGTAAAGGTCACATTTCTCTTTTGATAGAATGTTGAAAGGATCAACTTCATTGCACCGGATTTTCCCCATATGGCTCAGTCTCTTTCCGCAGGGAGATCAGCCGAAAGCATCGCACAGAGCACGAGAGTCTCCATGTCTCCGAGCAAAATGCACTCGACTTTTTAGACTTTCGATAGGATGTTATGTGACCTAATTAACAGTTCCAGTTCCAGTTTTCGAAAAAAAATTCAAAATTCTGTCTCGTCTAACCTGCTTCCTCATCAGTGGTTATTGTTGAGAACCGTGGTATTTGTGGGTTCATTCACCTAATTCTTGTCTTGTGCGCTCTTTCGAGTGAGTCCTATCTCGGACTGGTTATGTTGGTTTGTGTCTGTGACGACAGCTGGGGGATCGGTCGGCGGCTGCCCTTTGTTTCTGCCTCCTCTGGCGGTATATTTGGTTGGTGAAGGCTCCAGGCTTGACTGATTCCAGTCCTTATAAGGATTTTTTATTTTGTATTTTTGCCTCTTTTTTTGTGTATTGCCTGTAGAATCTTTTCAATGCGATTTTCCTTTCTTGCGCCTTTTTTCACTTTCGCGTTTGAGTACTTGTTGTCTTTCGATTGCTTCCTCTGTTGTCAGCCATGAGACAGCCTCTCAATCATCTATATAGTACTCGAGTTCGGCCTCATTGTCAAAGAGTATCTCCGGGTATATCGGTTTCCCCCTGAGTTTCTTGGGCATCTTTCCTTTTTCTTCCTGTCTCCTTATGTATTCCTCAGTGCCTGAGTCCCTCTTGCCTTGCCCGTTTCTTTTCTGCTTCTATGCATTCCTCCAAGGTAGGTCCATCGGTATCCCACTTCAAGCCGTCGTCATAGTACTCATCTTAGTCTTTCCTCGGCTGTCTGGCTGGATGTTGGTTTCCCCTTGAATGTCTCAGGCGTCGTGGTTCAGGCTGCTTGTTTTATCTTGCGGTTCCGGCTAGGTTTTGTGTTGGGTTTCTTGCGGCTTCTCAGTGGTCTCTTGCATGACTTCTGTTGGCTTGTTTTGAATTGATTTCATTTCAGCTTTCAGCTGCTTTCTCTCCGCTCTAATGGTGCGTAGCATTTCTTCGTTTTCCTTCTTCATCATGCCATATGTTCCACTTCCTTGCTTGATGTTACACTGGATCTCCTTTCATTTCAGTAAGCAGCTTTTCATTGCCGCTGGTCAGTGCCGGTGTTTGAAACAGCTTGATTTGCTTCTTTAGCTCATCTATCTGGTCTTGCAGTTGAGCTTTTTCCGCTTTTGAGATGCCCGTGGTTAACTCGCCCCTCCGCATTGCTTCCTTGAATGGTGTCTTCATGGTAATAGCAATCTTTAACACATCTCGTCTTTGGAGGTACGGACAGCCCAGGTATCTTGCTCCATGCTTGCCCAGGCAGTTGGCGCACTTTCTTTTGTTGTTGGGTGCTCGGAAGTCCGTGTCCAGCTTGGCCAGCGGACACTCCTTGAAGGCATGGTGATTGGCGCAGTATCAGTAGATTTACGTCTTGCTGCGACATATTGCTCTGCTGTGGCCGGCCCTCTGGCATCTGGAACATTGAGTTATTCTTGGAATGAATCCTTCAGGTTGTGTTTTCTGGTTTATCGATACCTGGCGTGGTATCTCGCTGCCCTCAGTCGTCACCACCGCTAGGGCAGTAGTGATCTTGGAATATGTTAGAATCCCCTCCACCTTCAAGATTCGGATGTTGAGGTTCTCTTCCTGAAGCTGCTTCATGATTTGTTCGTTTGTCAGCTCCACTTGAATAGCGTTTGAGAACCCATCTGATTGTCTTTGAGTCGGTGTTTCCCACTCTGGTGTCTTTCTCCTCCTTCTTCTCAGCTAACTTGGCTCTTGTCTGTGGTGGGCTGTTGTCGATATTCTTCGTGGTAGCTTCAGTAATAGCTGTAGTTTCAGGTTTTTTGTTACAGCTCGCAGGCATACTCTCCACGTTCTTCTTCTTGTCGGCTCCCACGCTTCACATCTTGGCTACCACGTGTCTTTTGGTGTTCTTGCTACGTGCCATTTTCCCCCATATTAGGCTTCTTGAATTGTTCAGGTGAATTGTCTTGATAGCGCTGGCAAATGCGAATGAACGCACGATGAAAGACGACGCGCGATGCGCTAATTAACATTTAACAATAGCTGCCCATTTATATTAATTAAATATTATGTGAAATGTTCGTCGTTAGTGAAAGAACAATTGATGAAAATGTACTCATATTGTCTTAATGTTCATACTGCAATGCAACAGCTTTCTTTTGTTGATTAATATATCATGCATTAATGTAAGTAAATAAACATAAAAACAATGTTTTCCAAAGTGAATTTGAATAACAAAGACACACACCATATATAGTACGATTTATTGCGTGGCATATTTCGCTGCATCTCGTCAGGTACATACTGCAGATGTTTGTAACTGCTGCATAAATTAAGCAGTAGTTAATCAATTATTAAAATATTAAATAATAATAAAAAATAAATATATTAATTAAATATTCACTAATAATTTATTTCTACTTCTGCTCAATAATATTAATTACACTGTTCTGTATCTAAAAGTGAGCAATTATTAATTAAATATTAACATTTTAAAACACAACTTTTTTCTCGGTATTGTATTTAAATTAAAATAATTGTGTACTGGTGCGCTGCTAAGAAAATAAAGTACTCCTTACACTACTTACAGGTTTACAGATGGGTCTGAAAACTTCTTCTTCTTCTTCTTCAGCATTCCGAGCCATTAAGGTTCTTTGCTGCAGATACAATCCGTCTCCATTCGTCTCTCTGTTTGGCCTTCTCTTGCCAGTCGTTGATTACAAGTGCTTGTAGGTCTGTATATATATTATCTCTCCACCGTCTTCTTGGTCTACCTAGGGGTGTACGGTCATTTATTTCCTGAGTGTAAGCGAGTTTTGTTTCCCTATTATGTTCCATTCTTTCTATATGCCCCAGCCATTGTAGTCTGCTAGCCTTCATGATACCAGTGATTAAAAACAATGTTTTCCCTAGTGAATTTGAATAACAAAGACACAAACCTTTTATAGTACGATTTATTGCGTGGCATATTTCGCTGCATCTCGTCAGGTACATACTGCAGATGTTTGTAACTGCTGCATAAATTAATCAGTAGTTAATTAATTATTAAAATATTAAATAATAAAAAAATAAATATATTAATTAACTATTCACTAATAGAAAACTGGCTTTTAAAATTATTTTCAGTCATGTCAAATGCTGAAAAATTATACAAGTACACAGATACATTTCTGCTACAAATGAAACTTGTATTCTGTTTAATTTTAGTAGTTAATTTGCCAGTTCTAATTATAAATAAATACAGGTCCGCTATCGTGTAGTACTACTGTATGGGCGCCGCCATCTTGAATTTTGTGTTATGACTGCCATATCTCATTTTCGTGCTTGTGCTAAATACTTTTTTTTTCCTGAACTCTAGCAAAAGCCAGCATTGTTAAACTCTTCATATATATGTAAAATTGTATGGAGAATTCAAAAATGCACCAACAAATCCAGGATTTTTAAACTACAGGAGTTATAAGACAAATTAGCTTACTTGTTGATACATCAACTTCAAGAAATCCAAGAGAAGACAGTTTCTCAACAGCAAACGCTTGCATTTGCACAGAGGGACCACAGCTGCAATTATTAGAGTTGTTTCCCGCGACGTCGTGCCACATTGGTTTCGAATGCATCGAATCAAACGAGACTTGGCTAAAACCGGAAGTGACTGGAGAGGGTCGCTAACAATTTTCCGGGATAAACGGTTACGCCCCCCCCCCCCCCCAAACAAGGCCTCTCACAAAGACCGACAATTGACATTGCTACTAATAATGATCCCTTCTGTTCGTGTGGTGTTGTCAGTGTCATCTGATCTGTCACCTTCAAGTGCCTTCACTCGGCTCTCACTAACAGCACAGATACCCAGTTTTACCCTGTCCCGGACAAACACAGTGGGCCACTATTTACCATATTAAACCATAATTACCTTTCAACACTTGAATATTGTTCTCGCCATGAAATATCAACTTTCAGCCACTTTCTCAATGTCTTTTCCTGACACTTTGGGTCGTCTCGCTTCGCCTGACTAGCACCATTTTGTGATTACATCAGTCGACCTGCCTCTTCCATCATAGGAGAGTTACACTTTATTTGCTCGTCCCGGTGCTGGATATATTGCTAGCGCAAGGCTTCGAGTTAGGGACACAACTATTGTATTCCTATTTAAACAATGTAAGTGCATTCAAACCTCATCCCACAGCAGGTAACCATCAATCCACAATACGTATTTTCTTGAATCATCTGGATCATTTCAGGGCTTGTCTGCCCTCTCTATTGCTACATAGAAGCACAGAGGCCCAGCTCGGACGTCCCTGGGGCATGTTCACCCATCTGCTTGGTGGTGGTTGAGAGGGATGAATTCAAGCCCATTCCTCAAAGCTAGATATATTCGTTCCTCCGGTCGCAGTTTTTTTAGGGGGGGGGGGGGGGTGGCAAAGAGGCGGGAACATGCCGTGGCAGGGATTTTATACCCATGCCAACACAATGTCCCAGCATCCTTTTCGTGTTTTACCAGGGGATCGTGGGATATACTACTTATGATCTTGTGGAGCCGTGCCAGGCTGCTACATGTATATACGTAATTGTCTTGTTTTTATGTTTGCATCTTCACAAACTGTCTTGATTTTATATTGCTAAATTTACACGCTGTATCGATTCATAGAATCCAGTGATGCTGATCCGGTTGCTTGAACTAGGCGATTCAACTTCATCATCATAAAGGTTTTTCACATAAACTGACCATTATGTAAAATCTTATCTTTTTTCGATTATGATTTTTCCATGTTTTGTTTTTATGCAGCCTGTTGATGTAGGTGTTCTTTTATTAAAAAGCTCCTGAATTCTTTTAAGCATAATTTGATATTTTTACTGTTGTGTGGATCTTTTTTTTTCAGTTTCTATGCAATTTTTCTCAACCAATGCTTCCTTTGC
>JACEFZ010017994.1:85000-145000 GCA_014155875.1 Cepaea nemoralis | reverse complement strand
TGGCAACTTGACCATAAAAGTGTGGATGTAGAAATAGTGACGAAAGTGAGAGAAGATTCCAGACAGTCATTCTTTATGATATGGAAAGGTGTCAGTCCATGTACTGATAGATGTTGTTGGATATCTAAAGATATGGAGAACATGATCGCCCACGCCAGTCGACGAGACATCTTATTAGAATGGTGATGAACCTGTGGTAGTTTATTTTATTATGTTAATTTTTATTTCATAAAATTCCATAATGCTTTGTCTTAACTTGGTCGTTGTAGCGTCATTTCTATTGTTCATGTTGTTTTCTTATTTGATGATAAAGACTTGTCGCCGATATGTCCCTCTGTGTTTTGTAAAGCTGTTCTATACTTCGATCTTTAACTGTTTATATTTCCACAGCAACAGCGCAGTTTAGCCTACTTCATTCATATTTAACATCACACTGTTTAAGAGGAATTAATTGCTGAGCATGAGTTCCATTCACCATTAACTGTTATTGTATTTTGTTTCCCTCTTGACAGGAGTTCAGATCTCAATAAACAGCTGCGTGTGAGAAAGCGGGAATTGCTACTTCTCGTTCTCGCCTGACTGTGCCACAAGAAGATTACTTTGCAATCAATTATTTAACTTTAAACCATACATACCTTTATTTGACTCTTGATTCGACTTCAGTTTCTAACGGTTTATCCACACATCTCTAACAATGACTTACCTCGACCCCGTTGCTTATCTTGATGCAAATAAAGGACTGACTATTTGTTTCATTATTTCAATTACCATCGCAAACTGCATCCTCATTTACAAGAAGATTCTTAAAGGTCAATTCCTTTACACACCACGTAGCCTCATCATGATATCCCTCGCCATTGGAGACATATTTTTGGCCTTATTCGCACTGGTAGTAGAGGCGAGATTGCTATTTGAGACAACTTCATATACAAGTTTAATAGATTGCAGCACGTTTAAAGCCTGTGTTTCTTATCTGAATTTCCTCATTCATTTTGTGTACGGCTTGGGGCTGGCAGTTCTGGCTGTTGAATGCATGCAGAGAAATAAACAACCTCAGCCAGTGGGGAATACCTCAAACAACATTATCAAGTCTGTCGTCTACAGTGCATGTCCTTGGATCATTGGGTTGATCATTATACTCCCCCTCACTATGGCTGATGCCTATATAGAAGAGTATGGTAGATGCGTGATGAATGTTACAACATCGAGATTACGTGCAATGTACGTTGTGTCTGTCATACTCCCCGCAATACTGGCAGTTCTTGTGTGCATTGCTGTGATGTTTATCAAGTTATCCCCACCATCTCAAGCAACTGTATCCTATCAAGGTCCTTCACAAGGTGTTGTTATAAACTCCTACAACACCAACATTATCAATGCTGCAGGCCCACCTCAGTATCCAGGAAGCAACGCAACAGCTGCCCAGCCCTATCCTATCACTAACACTCAAGGATCACAACAATATCCCAGTAACGGCATACCAGGTACAGCACTGGTGCCAACTGCACCGGCAAATGACAAACCTAGTCCCAACAATGTGGGTCAGATTTTCTCTACACCCAGTGCACAGTACCCAGTACAGCAGTACATAGGACAACAATATCCAGGGCAACAATATCCAGTGCAGCAGTATCCCACACAGCAGTACCCAACACCACAATATGCAGTACAGAATCCACCACCCCAGTACATGGTACAACAGTACGCCGCGCAGAATAGCATAGTATACACAGCTCCAACCAACATAGTCTATCAACAAAACACAACAGCCCCCATTGATCCAGTCAAAGAAAAGAAAGCGCTGCTAATAGTTGCAATTATATATTTTATCTGCATTGTTCCAGTGGCGTCTTTTTGTATTTCGACGTTACCTTTAAATGGATTACCCTCTGACTCATACACAATTACTAATAATAGCTTGTTTTGGCTGTCAGTATTTAGATCATTAATTACGCCGATAATTTTTATTATCGTCAACTGATACGGTAAACCATTATCTAGACACATAATCCACGTTTTATTGCCTGGTTTATTTAGCTACAACTCGCCAAGTGCATACTTCTGAATTATAACATTGGTCGAACGGGACGACAATTAGCAAATAAGTTACCGAACATATAACTCACGGGTGGAGCGGGTGGAAAAGAGAGTTAATCAGTCTTCAACCCATATTAATTTGTTGCATGCAGTTAACATAGAAAGGGCTCTTTGTATACTGTATTCGACGAAATGTAAACGATTACTCAAATACACCGAGACTGCGCCAGTTAGGCATCTAAAACCCGAGGTGGTTTCAGATAGATTTCACAGTTACTGTTCTTACCGTGTGGAAAATACTTTATATTGCTCCACATTCGAACAGTATCTGTGACAATGTGTACTATGTATTTCAGCCAAAATATGTTTCATCCATTCACTTTATATGATATATAATTCAGCAGTAAGTACCTAACGAGACGCAGCGAAATATGTCAGGCAATAAATCATGCAACCTATTTTTTTGTGGCTGCTGTGTTTAAAAACACAGATTGAGATTTTATTAGAATTTATTTTTTTATTAGAATTTTATTAGAATTTATTATTATTTTATTTGAGATTTTATTAGAAAGCAGCAAGTCAAATGGTTTGGCCATGCAAGTAGGCTACCAGTCAACAGCATGCCACAACAAGCAATGATGTACAGACCAGATGGAAACAGAGGAAGAGGAAGACCACGTAAACGTTGGACGGAGGGAATAACAGAATCCATGGGAATGTCGATATACGAAGCCCATAACCGGGCACTCTCACGAAGTATATACTTCACCTCGACACCGCAAGGTACAAGAGGAACATGATGAGATGAGAGATGAGTGTTTAAAAACCATTACCTAGTGTAGATAAACTACAGAACACGTCACGTTGGTATTCATGAAAATATGTCAGTAAAGTAGCAAAGGACCTCTCTTTCACGTATTGAGGCGTAATGGATACATGGTGATGGGGGTGTCTGGAAGCCCATATATTCTTTACACCTCACCTTGAGAGTCATTCGAACACATGACCACCTTACATACAGGCAAGCATGATAGCCACTACACCCACCCTAAAATCACCGTTAATTAATAATTGTTCCCTCTTGAACTACCTACATTTGAACTATACAGAACAAACCAAATAGTTGTACATGTGTAATTACCAAAACTATACACTTTCAAACTACCGATGTTATTTGTTAAAACTGTGAACGATGTGTATATATTTACAAACAATTTATTTACTAATATATTATAACAAAAGCTGTATTTCCGCTCTTAAAATAGTAAATGTGTCATTTATTCATGTATTAATGTGTGTATCGTGTTTATTATTATTGGAGAACATCGTCACAACTGGAAAGATCGAGGGGAAGAGAGGCAGAAGCAGACCAAGAGAAATGATTCTGGGTGGATTGAGACGGTGGCATGGAGGAATACCATCAGCAGATTTGATGTAGTACACCAAAGACCGAGATCTGTGGAAAGCCATGAACGCCTACGCGAGCTGGCAAGACACTTGATGATGATGGTGAATGATATATGTGTGTGTGTGTGTGTGTGTGTGTGTGTGTGTGTGTGTGTGTGTGCGTGCGTGCGTGTGTGCGTGCGTGCGTGCGTGTGTGTGTGGTTTATTTTTTTTAAAATTTATTTCATTTTCGCATTTTCACAATCTGTCTTGATGTTATATTGCTATATGCATACTATGTACCGATTTTTCGCGTGGCCTCCCACTTTAGTAAGTAAAACTGCTATCGGACTTGGAATGGAAATCTGATATCAACGGATTACCAATATATATGGCAATCTACAACTTTGAATATTTACCTCCAATGTTAAATCGGTACTACTGTATTGTTTAGAAATATGGTGATCGGCTTAAAGAATTACAAACGAACTATAAATTTTCATCAACAAGTGCCGGCAAGTAATACTAGGAATAAACTGGTATGACAGAATGCCAAAGTAGAGTTCGTGGAGAACACTTATAGAATTTCGAAGTTACCCTCATATGGATTACCCACTGACTCATTCTCAATTAATGATAATTGCTTGTTTTTTGCTGACAATGTCCATACCATTAATTACGCCGATAATTTTTATCCTCGTCACCTGATGCAGCAAACAATTTTAGAAAAACGGAATCAACAGACAATACGTCGTATGATATATTGCCTTGTATATTTCGCCGCATCTCCTCGGATACATACTACTGAATTAAACATGTCCAACGCAGTTCCATTTACTTCCACTTTCAAACAGCAGATGTTATTTTTCACAATTGTGAACAATGTGTATATATTTATAGTTAACTTACAGATTGATACATTATATTAAAACTCGTATTTGTACTCAAATAGTAAAATAGTAAGCATATCATTTATTCATTTATTCATGTGTGTATAGTGTTTATTATTAATTCCCTGGAACAACAACACCAACACACACACGCATATATATATATATATATATATATATATATATATATATATATATATATATATATATATATATATATATATATATATATATACCATATACCATATACCATATACCACACATATACCACGTGTTCACATGCACCCACTGTGAACGGACATTTACAGCGCAAATTGGCCTTATCAGTCACACTCGCTACCGCCATAGTTAAAAGTTATTATGCCTTTGTAAAGCACAAACTATCGTCTGTCAAGACGGCAAGGTGCCAATGTGCATGTATGTGTGTGTATATATATATATATATATATATATATATATATATATATATATATATATATATATATATATATATATATATATATATATATATATATATATATATACATTATACATTGGCACCTTTCCGTCTTGACAGACGATAGTTTGGTACATTGTGCTTCAAATAACTACGATCCATGGCGGTGGCGAGTGTGGCTGGTAAGGCCAATTCTTGCTGCAAATGTTTGCCCACAGTAGGTGCATGTGAAAACATGGTCACTTCCACCATTTTGCACCATCTTACGTCTCTCACGCTCTGTGCGTGCTTTATCTGCAATCATTTTCTCCTTTGTCTTTATTCCATTTCTGATAGTTGCCCTCCATGCAACACGTTCAGCGGCGACGTGCTCCCAATGTGCATTATCAATGCCTGTATCAATCATGTCCCGCTTACACACATCTTTGTATCGTAGTAGAGGCCGACCCTGAGATCTCCTACCTGTCTGTAATTCACCAAAAAAGATGTCCTTTGGTATTCTACCATCATCCATCCTCCTAACGTATCCTATCCATCTAAGTCTACGAAGACTGAGCATGAAATATACCGTCATATATTTTACATATATATATATATATATATATATATATATAATATATATATATATATATATATATATATATATATATATATGTGTGTGTGTGTGTGTGTCTGTCTGTCTGTCTGTCTGTGTATGTGTGTGTCTTTAAGCCTGTGCGTATGCGCGTGCGTGTGTGTGTGTGTGTGTTGACACGCACAGAAACAATTTAAACACTTAAAGAATTTCTAATGAACTACAAATATTCATTAACGTATACTTGTGCAGAATAGTGGAGCTAAAATGGTATGACAAAATCGCCAATCCAATGTAGAATTCGTAGAGAGAACTAAACAATTGTGTAACAGTGTTGGTACATCTTATAGCAGAGACAATACGTTGGCTGGAGTTTTCAATTGTTTATTTAGTCAAATACATCGTAGAATATCAAGTGACCATCGATCATACAAAATAGGTGTTGTTGACTTCAAACTCCGATGGTAACTGTCTATATCTAACCCCGCGTCACAGCTTGAGCGTCCCTAGCTACCCCCCAATGGGATGCTCAGCCGTGCCCTGTACTAGTCTTTTCCCCCTTGCACACCACTCATTAACTCACCAACTCCCTAACAGAGATGGTGCTCTGTTACATTCCTCCCTATCTTTAACAAGACTTTTCCCGAAAAGTCTTAATCCCTAATCTACTTATTCTACTTATTCTTTCCCTCACTAAAATCTTAGCTCCAATGTTATTTTTCCAACCCATCTTAAACCAGCCCCCTCTTAACCAGTGAGCTTTATTTCTTACCCTTTCTACTCCTTCGAGTCCACTTCTCCGCTTATCCCTTATAGCCAACCGCTATGTTATGTTCGTGAAATGATACTTCTTCTCAATTGCAGGGTTACAAGCTATTCGCTCATCCATAACAATATCTGAGCTTGACCATAAAAATTCAAAACGCATACATAATCTTTTGAAATACTTCATACTCCGTATTATCATCACCCACAAGTCTATGCCAACAATTCAGTACGTCAGCATTACTAATTCCCCATTCAACCGACTTGAAACCACTCGTACTAATCACACGATAGGAAGATAAAGAATCTGTGGCCACCGGGAAGCAAAGAACAAGAACTCTTCCTCACAAAACCATACTCACAATTACCCCCCCCCCCCCCCCCCCCCATGTCACCCTGAGACTTTATGTAGTAAAGTCTAAAAAAACAATTACATATCTCTCATAATTCAATTATACCACTTATTATGGCAATTTCGTATCATATCTCACCTAATTATTTAATCACTGACCAATACAGTTTGCGCCGATATCCACAGCATCAAACACCAAAAATATTATCCAGCCCTAAATGTCTATTTATTACAGACATTACTGATACTATGTCTCTGAACATAACTACCAAACATATCTCGAGGACACACTCAAAACCTCCTCCAACCTTATAAACTTAATCTCCGACCCTTACATACTTCAGGTTCTGAAAGCCTCAGCAACTACTAATAATGTTCATTTATTATGGGCAATACTTCCCAAAACCTCCACTTGTCACTTCATGCCGTTATCAACAGCAACCAAAATACTGCCACTGAACTCATGTCTGTGACCTTCTAATCTATCTACCCTATCTTATTTCTGTCTATCTATTATAGACATTCCCATACTTTTACTTTTAAATCAGGTCCATATGCTGTAACCAAAAAATTAATATCGCTGTTCACTTACTGTAAACTTAACTTCTACTCTTTGTCATTCATCTCGTCCCATGCTGCAATCACAGCACGAACAATAACATTCGTGATTCATATATTATTAATCCTGCCCCCATGGCTCTCAGTCCATGTTTATACCAATCGTTGCTGATAACCACAGCCATTACCCTTCATAATTCACTATTCATCATCTAATCCCCCAACTATTGTACTGATATCCACAGTATATGATTACCATTCGAACTAAAACATGGCATTCAATTCATGTTTTTCTCCTTACCATACTTTCTGAACGTAACTATGTATCCAGAACTCCCAAGGACCCATTAATAAGTCTCTCTCTTTAATATGGACCTGTTTAATTTTCTAACTCCCCACAACTGAACGTCAAACGAAAACTAATTTAAACATAGTCAGGGCAACTCAATAAGTAACATCATTATAACTTTTGCAAATGAAAATTAATAAACAAAGTAATATGCTAATATTTAACCAAAGTAAGCTAATTAAACTCACAATTCGTGAATAACTGGAGTCAAGACAAATCAAAATAGAACAACAATATCACCCCCCTTTGTTTTCACAATGCTGTCATATATCCCCACATTTTTCAAAATAATTATACATAGTGAAATAATAATCAAATTCACATAGAATCAACTACTTATAGTAACCAAACAACATTGGTCTCTTATACGGACCAATGTAATACATATCTATTCAGTGCTAGGAACACAGGTCATGCCTATTCCGTTACTCTTAACAGAGAAAAAAAACAACTCAATGCTAGGCATTAACCCCAATATATATATATATATATATATATATATATATATATATATATATATATATATATATATATATATATATATATATATATATATATATATATATATGTTACCTACAGACTATATTCTCATCATAACGCAGAACAATATCTGTTCCCCTCAAGCCAAAATCATTAATCAACAAATGACCGTACTTTTTCTGGAAGTCAAACATTGATTATCTCCCTTCACAACATTCCATCTTTTACAAAACTAACTCATAACAACACCACTGTATTTGAAATATGAAGGAAACAATTACTGTTAACCACAGCTGAAATTGTTCCATTTTCTAACTAGTGTGGCTATTTCAGCGTACCACAATTCATCTACCTACTAAGGGAAATTGTAACTCGGCACACCAGTTGTTTCCCTTGGATTTGATTTGTACCAAGAATTATTATAACTTCTTAAACATTACCGTTTACTACGGTATCTCCACAATGCTACAACCACCAAAAAAATGTCTATTTACTATAGACTTCACCAATACATCTATCTACTGTACCAACAACTAATTCTACTTTTAGTCTCTCGTCTACCCGACGCAACTAACATTTCATTCTCCTGTATCAGTAATTTCCAACATTTCACCACAACAACTCTAAGCTATACTCCCTCCTAGCTTCGTTCTCACACCGCGATGATAGTCAAACCAGTCACATTTATCGGAACTCTTTCAGAAACAACAACCGCACCGCATACGGCTAACACCCTAGATAATGTGGTTCCTTATTGTCTATCTTCTTTACAGACACCCGATTCTTCTCAACAATTCTCACTCTGACAAGACATACTAATCCCATCTCATTTCTCTGCATCATGCAACCTAATTCCAACATAATTCCGCCAAACAACACCAGATCTGTTTCCTAAAACAACAAACGGAACTTTAATTCAATATCTGCCACAGGACTTTCACCATCTAACTACTTCCTCATTTCAATATTCGCTCCCTTTTAATAAGTCAGAGCCTATTCTGTTCAAACAACACATTATCTCTAACAACCAACATTTCTAACTAGCCTATATCTCTCTATGCCAGTTTTACGTTATGTCAACTGCTCTAGCACACCTCACTCAACATAAACATTCCACGTTTCAAGCTCTAATTCATCCAATCATCACAACCAAACACAAAAATATGCACGCTGGCATTCTTTGTCCTACCTAATTCTCTACAGCAAACTGCTCCGACTTTAACATCTCACCTCCTCTAAAACATAATCAGACACACTCAACGCGCTACAACCTCTGTCTTAGACACGTGCATATCATGTGCATCCTCTGGGTGTTTCTTACACAATTTCTCACTTCACACATTTATGAAGTATATCTCGCTCTATTATTACTAAGAGCCTGACATCTTTCTATCCACGCATTCTAATTAGACGGTGTTTCAAAACTTCACTCTTCACTCTCTAATCAGCACGACTAACACAGTTCTGCCTACACGTCTACGCACGCAAGGACCACGCATGACCAAACAATTCACTTCAACACCCCACGTCCTATCTCCTCAGAACTACGATCAACCACGCTCAACGCACTATAAAGCACCCCATCAACTTCTCTTTTTTCTTTTTTTTAACTCGCACATATCATTCTCGTCCAGACAACGCATAACAAATCATTCCCCTTCTCCTCAATCTCTTATAACAATAATTTACTTCTTCGCGCTATTCTCAGGCTATAACATCCGCACTACCCAATTGGTGACTATTCTATGACTCCTTTATACCCCAAAACAACCTATGCAATACAAGACAATACTACATTAGTTCTCAACATCACACATCACTTGCAGTGATTCTCCACCATTTTCCACTTTAATCCTCTCCACAGCAATACAACATTTGAGCCGGTATAACCCTCATCATACTTGAATTACTCCAACCAAATACTTAAACCTTCACGTATCAGTTAAATATAACCATGGTCTTATCGATTTCATGAGACTTCTAGCTTTGTCCAGCGACGCTTCAGCCTTCTGCTGTTTTTGTGTTCTACTTTCTACTAGACAAACATCTTTCTATTTGAAAGTATCTTTTTCTCTCTCTCTCTTGGTATTCGTCTTCTAGCCTTCGCTACTTTTCTGCCATATATACTGGTATCTTGTTCCAAAGAGTCACCAACTAAAAATTTGCCTGCCTGTCTACCACCAACCATACCGTACGAGGAAACATCTCCCTTCGAGTCAGGATCTGCTCGTAGTACAATCCTCCCGTTCTTATTCATTCCTTTTAAATCCCTGTCGGGTGTACATTCTATACCAAAATCTGCGAGGTCTGAAAATTCTGATTGTAGAGACGACTCAGATTCTTCGGTTCCACACCCATGATTATATATGAGCAAACTTTTTCCATTTCTGGTCCTAACACTCTTTCTAATTTTCTTTCTGCTGTCTCTTGTCTTGGGTTGTCTAACTTCTGTATCGGTGTCTCTCTTTGTCACCTTCAACTCAGTGGGTTTTGATTGAGTTTTTCTTTCTACTTTATCAATCGGTGTCTGAGTACTATTCTCCACACTACTGACTGTCTGCGTCTGTGCCTCTCTTTCTTGTCTGACACTAAAGACTGAAGATACCTCCTGACTACCCAAAATCTTGTCTGTGTTTCTTTCTCTGTTACTCAACCTTGCAACGGAATATCGCAACTGTCTAATCTGTAAACAGTTTTCTCGTAAAGCTCTTGCGTTTTCACTATTTGAAGGCCAAGACCACTGTTTCTTATACAAATTCCTTTTCTGGCCATTACCAATTCCTAAATTTTTGTTTTGATTCACTACATATCTCTGTGTCTCCCTCTTATCTGGTTTCATATTTATATAGCTAATAACTTTAGAATTGTAACCACACTGGTTATCGTTCCTATTGACCGGCTGCCATCTATTGGGCTTGTCTACAGCATAATATATCATAGCTAGTCTCGTGCTCCGTTCGTTCAAGCGTCTGTCTCTTTATTACTTTTATTATAGACGAAATTCTATCTACGTCCATTTTTAAGCTGTCCATCAACTCTGTCACACGTCCTAACTTCCTATAAAAGACTTCCATAGTAGCTCACTAAGCCTTTATGATATAAGCTCTGTTATTTTAAATACGGAACTAGCCTGCATATGGCTCTTCCAACTCCATTTAAAACCTGTGTCAACAAAACTTGTTCCTCTGCCATGCTGAAATATTTTTGTTATACAAGTTATATAAACAAATTCACAATTATAATATAGTTAATAGTTATCAATAAGTATACAACAACTGCAGGCGTATTTGAACTGGACAAGGGACGTAAGCATTTGTTTTTCGTCCTATAAAATTCAAGTGTTCTAATTAATTAATTTTACTTAACACACAATGTTATGTTATATTCGTTAAATCAATTTCACTTATTATAACGCTATATTAGCTTAATCAATTACCTTAAATCAATTTCTTAAATATCGTTCATGGATATATCGTCCACGAGTCCACAAGGAAAGTCCAAATGTGTCAACCGGTGATTATTCTTGATAGTCAGACTTCATACATGCTTCATGGAAAAACGAGCGTGTTGTCTTCTTCGGTTCCATCGCAGGAAAAGGAAAAACGTCTGGACTCTTCATTTCACCCATGGGTGGGCACCTCGGATTTCTGATTTCTTTTCACCTCTAGGCGGGCACGTCTGGGTTGAAAAACGGTTCCGGAACAATTTATCAGGCAATTAAAACGAGTGGATGCTCAGGTTTGAGTGGCGTTAAAACAATCAAAAACTTCCTCCATGCTGGGCCATATTTAGCAAAATGTTTTAGTTGTATTAAGCAAGTAAGCTCCAGTAAGCAAGATTAGCAATGACCTCACTTCAGGCAGCTCAAGGACAACGGCTAGGTCACTCCAGGACACGATGATAGCAATTCTGACAAACAGCCCAATTACACGATGGTATCTCCGTCCAGCAATTCATGATAGGATGTATGGCGACTCCAACAGCCAGCCTCAGTAAAACGATTTTCGGTGGTGAAAATATGGGTTGCAACCTTTGACAAGGCCTGGATCATTTGACTGCGGCTTCTGACAAAGATTCACTCAGTCAGCAAAACTCGATAGGACTGTATTGGAACGATATGGCCAGTAAAACATCTGTTGTGGTAACGTGTTTGTTGTAGCAACGCAAAGCAACTTGAAAAGGCGTTCAACAAAAGTCCTCCGCTGTGCCGTATACTTTTGTAGTACTTCACGCTGTGTCCTCGACAAGGCAAGTTCTGAGAGTCACGGCACCAATTCTGCTGTATAACAGTGTTGGTACATTGTATAGCAGAGACAATACGTTGGCTGGAGTTTTCAATTGTTTATTTAGTCAAATACATCGTAGAATATCAAGTGACCATCGATCATACAAAATATGTGTTGTTCACTTCAAACTCCGATGGCAACTGTCTATATCTAACCCCGCGTCACGGCTTGAGCGTCCCTAGTTACCTTTCAACGGGATGCTCAACCGTACCTAGTCTTTTGCACAGCTATTAACCCACTAACAGAGATGGTGCTCTGTTACAATGCGCGTGCGTGTGTGTGTGTGTGTGTGTGTGTGTGTGTGTGTGTGTGTGTGTGTGTGTTGACACACACAGAAAACAATTTAAACACTTAAAGAATTTCTAATGAACTACAAATATTCATTAACTTATACTTGTGCAGAATACTGGAGCTAAAATGGTATGACAAAATCGCCAATCCAATGTAGAATTCGTAGAGAGAACTAAACAATTGCATGTGAATTAAAATGTGAGGAAAAGACACCGGCACTGCTTAGGACACACACTGAAAAAACCTGGGAAGAGCATAACTAGACACAACCTTTTCTGGAACATACAGCGCAAACCAAATAGTGGGAGGCATAAATACACATGGAGACGCGAATTAAAGAAACAGATGCATTATTTGAGATGGACATGGCGGGAGCTGTGGATGATGGTAAAAAATAATACGTGTTAGATTGAATTAGGAGAGGGCCTAGGCCTCAATACGAGGTAAAGGGCAAAAGAAGAAGGAAGATCTACTCCAAAGACTAGATATGCATAAGGCGACTACGCATAAGATAACCTATGCATGTGCCCTACCCATAAGACGACCTTGCTGTATGACGACCTACGCATAAAACTTACACGCATAAGACGTCCTGGCATAAGGAGACAGGCGCATAAGATGCCAACAGAGATTGCGCCTGCAGTCTTGGCAACCACGGAGCTAGATCTATGGGCTGTCCTTGCCTATAACGCTATCAGGAAGCAATAAAAATCGTCTTTACTTCAAATGTTGTCTCCGGAGAAGCGTAAATATAATACGAAACAGTCAGCAAACGGATACTATCGGAAACAGTCCGATGCATGACATACTGACAAAAGCTACGACCATAGTGTGCTGCATTGTGACGATCCTCGTCAATTCCTGGGGACAGGAACATAATGCAGAGGAATAATCAATCACGATGGGGCACAGGTGACTGAACTAAATCCAGAAACTGAAATCGTTGTGCCGCGCAGAGAGGCAGAAAGACAGACAATGGGACTGTTCCAGAAGGAGACATTCATTCACCCGGGTTTAAAATACGAAAGAATGGAAACACGGCGGGAAATAAAAACCATTACAATGTATAAAGAAATCAACAAACAGAAATTAACCTAAATCAAAACAAAAGGCAGTGTTCTACCAAAGATCTTCATTCAGATACTGAAGAGGCTGTTGTCATCTGAAATAAACTCAGTATCGACAAAGTCTAACAAATAAGCCCTATATACGTTAATAAATGTTAAGAAATGTCTTGTGATGACTGTAATAATACGCACGTACCGCGCGATGTCGAAAAAATTAAGGTAAGAGAGGGGGGAAAGTGGTTATGAATCTGAGACTTCATAAAAATGTTCTGAAAGCAGATAAAGAAATTCAAAAAAATGCAGAGTGATTGTCAGCAACAAAATACGTACAGTGCAGTAGATTAAATACAGAGTATAAATGATCAATGAGAAATGTTAAGGGACTCCATTCATCAAACAAATAAATAATATATACCGGAGAGAAGACAGAAAGCTAAGATAAGAATGGACGACCGAAGGAATCTTAAAGTTCATAAACAAAAGAAATCAAAGCAAACATGGCAAAAAAAGAGTCTGACAAGGTAAATAAATAAATAAGAGAAACATGCAAAGGCAATAGAAAGTTGACTAAACGAACAGTGCAAAAACAACAACAAAAAAACAGTTGAACTAAATTCTATTAAATGCACAAAACTATACATAGACAAATCAGTGAGCTTACGGGAAGAAAAATAAGAATAAACACAAGTCACTGACGCTATGAAACATATGTAGAAAAGAAAAACACCCTAGCCAGATGGAATCACAATAGAATAATAAAAAGTACTGGGAGCATTTGAAGTATAAATATTAACCGAAATGTAGAATGATATTTACAACAGAGGCTATTTACATAGTGATATGCTGAAAGCTGTATATAATGCTATAGCAAAAAGACCAGGAGCAATTGAATACAAAGATTTTCGTACAGCCAAGCTCAAAAACCATTTACTAAGCTTCTACTCAGAATTATAATGAGAAGACCAAGAAAGACAATAACGTGGCAATTAGTAAAGAACAGTGTATTTGAGGAAAGAAAAGGTACAAACAATGCAATATACACATTACGAACACTATGCTATGTAGATGGCAGTATTGATGGCGGAAACGGCAAAAGAGCTACAACAATTTTTAGTCATTGCAGTAACAGAGAGTGCAAAGAAAGGACTCTCCTTAAATATCATAAAAACAATAATCAAAGAAAAGGTTGACACCAAAATATGAATAAATAATAGAAGGGAAAATATTTAACTAACCGGATATAATGAAATACATTGGAGCAATTATAACGCCAGATGGAGATGTACAACAGAGATTAAGAACAGAATAGGGCAGGCAAAAGCTGCATTTCAGAAAATGAAAAGTATCTTACACAATAAGTCACTATCGTTGAATGTAAAACAGAGAGTTTTGAAATGCTACATAGAACCTATGTTCCTGTATGGCATTGAATCTTGGAAAGAAAATGAACAAATTAGTAAGAAATTGGAAGCAACAGAGATGTGGTTCCTGAAACGAATGTTGCGAATTCTTCATTGGATTGCCAGAGCAACTAACCACGATTGCCTGGAAGAGACTAATGAAATTGCCGTAAGCAGATAGAAAGGATGGAAAGGATACAGAACGACGCCATGCGCATTATTCTTGGATTTACAAGAGATACGGCATGCAGGGCAATGCGCTACCTTCTTGATTTTCCAACCATTGAAGAAAGAATACAAATTTGCAGAGCACGTGCCTACCTCGGAGTTAACGCAAACACACAACATCCACTGCATAGTGAAATAAGGAAGGTGACGGGTAGCAGGTTAAAAAGAGGAAGGTCGTGGATGGATCAAGCCGAGGACATTCTTCAACAGGTATGTTCACTCGAGGACTTAGAACCTGGCGAGGAGTGGGTACAAATGCCAACAGATTTCTGTACGTCTCTTTCAGTTTGCATCCAACTAGACAGAAAATGCAGACAAGAAAATCCGACTGCTGCGGGGATGGAATTACAAGCTTTGTTTTTCGAGAATTCATTAGACGGCGATGCTGTCATATGCACAGATGGGTCGGTCGTCCGACATGTGAGAAGCTCGGGGGCCGTTACGGCTCAGGCCGGAGGAAGAATTGTGAAGGAGGACTCTGGTGCTTTTGCTAAGACCACAAGTAGCTTGACTATGGAAGTCAAAGAAGATTGATAAACCAACACAGAACAGGTGTTGTGAGCCGCTACACGCTGCGGGATTTGCTGAGGAGGGGATCCGAGCACTTATGGACTGAATGGTTCGATGTGCAATGAGGATGATCTGTCGACTAACTAACTAACTAACTATACAACAATAAGAAAGAGGCAAACAGATTTCGTTGACCATTATGTTGAGAAGAAAGGCATTGGAGAACATCGTAACAACTGGAAAGAACGGTGCGAAGAGAGGCAGATGCAGACCAAGAGAAATAATGCTGGATGGACTGAGACGATGGCATGGAGGAGTATCATCAGCATAGTTGATCCAGAACATCAAAGACGGAGATGTCTGGTGTGATATGAGCGCCTTCGCCAATTGATTTCCATGATCACCTATTTGAATCATTCCCCATGCCAGTTAGCTGGACTTATAACGTTGACTTCTTGTTCAGAAAGCTATGGCAAACTACTGAACGCAAAATTGCCTAATAACTCACAGCCAATAAGATCTATGGGAGGCTGCAACGTCCAAAAAAGGACAAGCAATTTCTTTGTATCGTATAGCGACGAATCATGGAAATATAATCCACTAAACCCAGGAGGCGACATACAACCAGGTTCAGAAGCTCAGATTCAGTAAGTCAAATATGTTTATGACATTCTATAGATCTTGATGGGTACTGGTTCATGATGATAACCCCATACATTTAGAGACTAATCGGTACTTGAATCGTGATGGGATCAGTATTACAAGGACCAACTTTTACTTCCTCAAAATTTATTTCAGGCTGGTTGGTCCTGGGAACTCATGTAAATTTACACAAATAAATCTCTGCTTCGATGAGAATCCAAACACATGACTACCGTCCTAAAGGGAAGCGTGCTAGCTTCTCCGCTACCACGGCTGTCACTTTGAGTAAAGACCCCCGCATATAATAGAGGATATAGTCAGGGTGTAACAAACAGTTTTAAATCCACTTTTTCCCCAAAAGTAAATAGCGAGATAGCGGTGCAATGACGGCCGACGCATAGCACATGGTTCATATTTCAGCATATTTTTTGCACTGTTCGACTTATCTTAGTGGTATAAAACGAGCCACAAATTTCTAATAGTGACACGTCGAGTGGCTGATAAACAGCACACTGCGCATAGGCTGCTAAGATCCGGAATCAGCAAACCTTTTACTCCGCACGTTAGCATGCTCCTGATAACAAAGCAGATAATATGTAAATCGTGCAAGATTTTAGCACACGAAATTTTCTATCAAAGACTTTCTCAACGAGCACAAGAATGAGAATATGTAGCTGAAAGGTTAGTTGCATATGTTTTGCATATCCTTCCTTTACAGGACATCACTGTCAACATCAGCATCTTTCAGCTGATTGTTGATCTCTTGGCAAGATTACGCTCAGTAGTTTGCCATTGCTTTCTGAGCGGCCGGTTCATTATCGCGCAAGTCACGAGCGCGGGTAAAACCGCAACCAATTCTCGCGCGCTGCGAGAGCCTGCGTGGATAAACGGGATTACGGAGAAAGTATTGTAACCCCTCGGCCAGAGAGACCGGCGAAAGGTTAGTTGCTTGCTTGACAAAGAATTTGTTCAGGTCCCGTTCAAGTATCGATCTATTGGTTTGTTATTATTTGGGGCCATGATGGTGTTTCTTTTCTGCTTGTGGGATTAGGGCTGCGTGTTTCACGTCCTAGTTTCTGGGCGTTTCTGGCCTGGTGTGGTTTTCATCTTTGTTGCTATACTCATGTCTGGTGAGGATCATGGACTTGTAAAGCCTAGTGTAGTGTTGTTAGATTCCCGCTCCGTCTCATGATGTTCGTTTGTTTCCAGCGAGTGTTTCGTCGGTAGTCGAGCTATTGGTGACTCCATCTATCTCTCATGTGGCTTGCTCTAAGGTTGGAAATATGTGGATTACTTATCTATACATAATAGCAAGAACATTTAGCTGAAACTTGGCAACGTGTGATTTAATTATAACTTATATGAGAGATCCGTTTTCAGCTAAGGATGCGTCTAGACACTGAATCTATTATCTCTCTATAGCAAAGTAATAATAAGAAAGATCAAAGAGATGCCAACAATACGAGTTGGAGGTTGACATATTAACAATCTACACTATGCAAATGGCGCAGTACTGATAGCTGAAAATGTTAACAGATCTACTACAACTCTTAGACATTGACGTAGTAAGCAGTTATTTACTTGTATGGGTGTGAGAAGTGATAGTGCCATGTAAAAGGACATGCAACAAACTTTATATAAGGGGTTGAAGCAATGACTACGATATTGGGTTAAATAACACCACTCTGTCACATAGGTGTTAAATTATAACTAAGTCATTGTATGATGATATAGTACATCCATGTGTTGGAAAGAGTTCTCTTCGTCAGCTGCTCTAACTGAACTATCATCTTTTATCTGTATTTGTGTCTAAAGTGTTCTACTACAGAACTATATAGGCATACTATGTATATAGTTCTAAACATTCTACTTCAGAACCACATGGGAAAGAGTTGTATATAGTTCTAAACAATCTACTACGGGGCCATGGGCATGTTGTGTTTATAGTTCTAAACATTTTGCTACAGAGCACATGGGTGTGCTGTGTTTATAGTTCTAAACATTCTACTACAGAACCACATGGGCAAGTTGTGTTTTTTAGCTCTACACATTCTGCTACAGAACCACATTAAGTTAGCTGCATATAATTTACATGACGTCGCAGTCAACACTAACATTTTTTGCAGTTGTGATCTCTTGGCAAGATTACGTTCAGTAGTTTGCCATAGCTTTCTAAACCCATACCCCTTCGTAAAAAACCAACGTAAGACGGTATGCTGTCAAATCATCTGCAGTTGTGTTTCGAACGTGGGTATGCGGGATTACGAACTGCGCCCGTAATCTCTTCGCCACGGATTCGGCACGGAACCACATAGGGCTTGTTATGTACATAGTTCTAAAATTTGTAACAATAATTAACTTTAAACTTCAACCTCTTATACAATCTCAAAGAGATAACAATCCAACATCAATCGTTAACAAACCACACGTCTTAATGGGCTAATACATAGGACAGGCATTGCTGTATCTTTAACAAATTCAAAGTGTTTTTGTTAGTACATTAACGTTGTAGTTATGTGTTTGATCCATCCTTATTATCTTAATTACCCCAGGATAATTGTAGAGAGGTTATGGATAGTATGTCCATTGGCACCTTGCCGTCTTGACAGACGATAGTTTGTGCTTTAAAAAGGCATAATAACTTTTAACTATGGCGGTAGCGAGTGTGACTGATAAGGCCAATTTGCGATGTAAATGTGGGTGCATCTGAACACGTGGTCATTTCCACCATCATGCACCATCTTACGTCTCAAACGCTTAGTGTGTGACTCTCCATAGCACAAAGCCTGGGCTAAAATATAGAGATCATGTGTTCCCCATGAAGCATGATCCCTCTCTCGGCCTGCCTAGTTCACTCCAGAGGAAAGGTAACACCCCTACATCTGGAACAAGACAAGCTGCAGAAGCTGCCGGGTCAGCAAAGCAATGCTCTAACTGTCCGCCTGTCGGAGCTTCGATCCTAGACCAGTCGCCAACCAAGGCTTAGGGCCTGGTCTGCCCTGCCATGACAATTTTGTCTTTAGCTTGCATTTCCTCGCACCAGGGTAAGGCTTGTACCCTCCCAATTGCGCTCTTCCGCCCGAAGCCGTTGGCACAATGTGGGGTGTCGGGTTAGGTAAGCGCCGCCCAACGTTCGGCGCTAACAGAAACCAGGTAGTACCGTCTACTGTTATACGGTAGCTCAGTCATATCTGACTAAGACCTGACCAAACTATCCTGACCTGACTATGGATAGTATGACGGTTAAATGAAATTATCAAGTTATATCTCGACCGCGAATTTGTGATGTTACGTTATTGAAGAACTATGTGGGAGCTGCCGCTACGCGTTGTTACAGAAGAATGATGAGAACACCCTGGATGGATAGAAAGAACAATTATTATATCTTCAAGGAGGTAAACTCACAAAGAGAACTGGTTACTCGTTTCAGAAGAACATTCTTTAGGCATGTCACGAGAAGAGGAAATTGAAGCATGTCGTCACAATGGGAAAGCTAGAGGGGAAGAAAGACAAAGAATATACTGGACAGTCTGACACCATGGCCATGAGGAACATAGGTATCATTTATGATTGGCAGCACAAGAGACAGAAGGCTTTGAACAGACGTGATCACCAACGCCACACGGCATGGACTATGAGAAGAATGTAAGCAATATACTTAGGACTTTTACGATCTAGCGAAACTTGTGTCATTTCTACCAATATTTGTTGGGGAGAAAGGTCTTATAATACGGATTTGTGTTGAGTCGTTATTTAGAATAGAAACAAGATCAAGGTGCAGTAAGTCGCATAGTAGATACTGCCTTAGACATGCTAGGCCTTGATATATTCTAGTCTAGATAAAGACATATGAATTAGAATGATCAGTTCCATTCATCGTCGCCTTACCTTCCCAGGAGATTCTGAGAATTGTCTGGTAGTTGTTTCTATGAGATTGTGTCGAACCCAGGGTCGTATTCGCTGGAATACAAATAATTCTGTCTATGCTGAGAATTGCCGGTCTCCCTCGCTTAGGAATTAGCGACTTTCTCCGTAATCCAGTATATCCACTTGAGAAACGTAACTTGCGCGAGAATCGGTAGCGGTTCTTGCCGCGTTGGTAACTTACTGTGTATGTGAGCCGGCCGCTCAGCAAGCAATGGCGAACTACTGAGCTTAAGCTTGCCAAGAAATCAACAATCAGCTGAAAGATGCTGATATTGACAGCGATGTCCTGTAAAGGATATGCGAACAACAACAAAAATTCTGAGAATTGAACCAGGGCCACTGTTTTGGCAGGCAAGCCTAGGAAAATATACTTTCAGAGATCTTTCTAGAATAGATACAGCAGCCAATCAACTCTCTCTATATATAATGAGTTCTCTGACATGTGGTATTTTAATGTTGTTAATTTTTATATTATTTTTGTTGGCCAGTTGCTTAAGCTTTCAATACACATCTTTCGCTGCCCTTCCTTGCTGCTCTTGCCTAGCATTTTCTCAATAAAGCTAATTTCTCTATTCCACGTCTTATATCGATATTACATCTACATTGTATTGTCTTTTCCTTGTCGATTTTATGAGTGATCTAGTAACACCGACAGTTCATTTGTTTTCTTCTGTTTCCACGATATTGTGAATAGTCTTCTCATTTTCTACACTATTTCATTACTCACTGTCTATTATCATCATCCAGGCAGAAAAATTGACCACAATATAACCTTTCATTACATACACACAGAAACCCTTGGACAATTATATTAATTTTCATAAGGTGCTTCATGGCTGTAAATATTGAAAGACATTACCAAAAATAAATCAGCATAGATACACAACAGCTTGGTTATCGAGATGACTTACTGTATTAAAGTCTCATATTAAAATATCCTGTCATTCATTCATTCTAACTAACTAACTAACTATTCATTCATTCAGTAGCATGTCCTTTACAGAACCTCGCTCCCATAACAACCTTCTGGAAAACCTCTCGATCATAAGCAAGATGTCCCGCGTCCGATACACCCATCTGGAGAGCATCCGCCACATCCTGCACCCATCTTCCGTTTGGTCTTCCTCTTCCCCTCTTCCCAGGCATATACACCTCCAATATTGTTCTCTCCAAACTTTTGTGACGTTTCAAATGACCAAAACATTTCAATTTTCTTTGTTTTATCGTGTTTAATAGCCAACCTTTTTCAATATTCAGCTCTTAAAGTATGGATGCATTTGTTCTTTTCTTTACCCAAGATATTCTTAGAACTCGCCTATACCATTTATATTCAAAGGTATTTATGCGCTGTTCAGCTTGTTTAGTAAGTGTCCATGTCTCACAGGCGTGTGTTGCAATAGAAAAGATGCATGCTCTTAAAAATCTAACTTTTGTAGTTTTGTCTGTCCCACTCCATTATTTTTTAAGTTGTACCTGTCATATGAGTGTGAAATGTTGGGCCTTTAAATATTTTAAGCCAGGGCACAACGAAGTTAGCTGCTCAGTTCCCTTCCTCTCTACATTTCTTCCCAAACAATTCCCATAACATGGGAACAACAATAATATCCTTGCTTTTGATTGAACCCAGACGACTTTCTTGATAGACAAGTCCTTTAACCACCTTTATCCTCGGCTCCTGGCTGATAACACTAAACAAATTTTCAAAAGTTATTTGTATCATAATGTACATACACAATTTCTTATTGATATGGACATGCTGATTTCAAATGTCACAATTAAATTCACCAATTGGTTCTGGCTTTTTATTTTATTGATGCATTTACATTACGGTAATGTAAATAATGTATGCTTGTTTAATTATCTGGGGTGAACAGTTAATCTTTCTACTTTAGCATTATAAAAATTGTGGTTCCATACTCAATTAATTTATATTTCAAACTAAAATGATTAAACAAAAAAATACAAGTATTTAAAGTTCACATAAATTGTTTTTAATAGGCACATTTGAACCCATTAGTAGTATTATATGTTGCCTATCAGCCCCAAAATTGTGGAGCCTCCACGTGGAGATAGTGGAGCGCTCCGTGTGGAGCTTGTGGAGTGCTCCACGTGGAGTCGTTTGGTGTCTGGTGGTGCTGGCATGGTGTGGAGTTTGTGGAGCCTGTGAAGGATGGTCAAGGGACCCCTCTTAGTTGTGTCTTTAGCTTGTTAAGCTCGTTGTTCTTGGCGGGTAAAATTTTTAAAAAAGAAAAAAGTCTGATCTAATGAGCTGGAGGCTCTTCATGTGTGTGGTCAAGGTGGAGCGGAAGGAGTTAAGCTGTGAAGTCGGATGCCTGTTTTTCCCTTGGACTTGTGGACACAGCGACACGGAGAGACAGACTGTCCCTAATCATAACCCGTATGACCAGCTAGACACCCCACCATCTGACGACTATTACCCTTACCAGTGGCACAGCACCGAGATTCGAACCTGTCATCTCGTCTGGGGTACCACCTATACATACTCCTCACCCTGCATACCACCTCTCCTTTGCTACACATAGCCTGTTACTACCACCAGCTATCGCCATCACAACTAAGTAACAAAAACATTATCAATATTTCTTCTACCCCGCTCGACCTCCCCACTGGGACTCGAACCCGGCACCTACAGTGGATACCGACGGCCATCTTTACTTGTTTCTTTAACGATCTGATACCGTATGATGATATTGTTTGGAAGCACTCATCGAGATACGCTTTCACTCACCCACCGCTTAACATCAAATAACACTAAGCCATGCCCACTACAACACGTACTAGCGGCCATCTTTACTCTTTTTAAGATTTTAATTTAATGAGCTAACACCGTTTGATAATAGATTTTCAGCCCCGCCCACTAAAGACCACTATTAACCAATATCTTCTATTGTCCATTGAAATATTTTTTTAAATTAAAAAGCTGGTTGAATATCAAATGGATATAACAGCAATTCAAGAAATAAGGTGGCCAGGAGAGGGTACTTTAGAGCAAAATGGAATGATTATAATATATGGAGGAAACACCCAAAATAAACATGAATTAGGAACAGGATTTGTCATCAAAAAAGAGTTATGGGGGAATGTTTTAAACTTTAAAGCTGTTAATGACAGGATTAGTAAATTACGAATAAAAGGTAAATGGAAAAATATAACGATGATTAATGTACATGCACCTACTGAAGAGAAAGAAGATGATATTAAAGAAGACTTTTATAATGATCTGGAAGATGTCATAGAAGAAACCCCCAATCAGGACTTCCTGATTGTGCTGGGAGACTTCAATGCAAAAATAGGTAGAGAGCAAACTAATAAAATAGTGGCCGGTATGGAAAGCCTACATACAACTTCAAATGATAATGGATGGAGAGTCATCAACATGGCAGAAGCCAAAGGAATGCAGATTAACAGTACCAGACTACAAAGAAAGGATATACACAAACAAACTTGGACATCATGCGACAAGAGAACCTATAATCAAATAGATCACATTTTAATTAACAACAGAAATGCATTAAACATACAGCAAGTTAGAAGTTATAGAAGAGCTGAGTGCCACAGTGACCACTTCCTTGTTGAAGCAAAATTTAAAATAAAACTTAAGAGAGCTTTCTATACTAAATTACAAAGATTACACCCAACATATAACAGAGAAAAACTACAAGAAATTACAGTCAAAGAGAAATTTACAGATGAAATCAAATGTAAACTTGAAACTCTGCAAAACCCTTTGGAGGAAAGCGTTGACCAAACTTGGTTGAACATCAAGAATACAATTCAATCTACCGCAGAGGAATGTCTCGCACACATAGAAAGAACAGATGGTTCAGTCAAAAATGTGAAGAAGCAGTCAGTAAGAAAACGAATGCCAGACATTTATGTTTAAATGACATCAACAACATCCAAAAGGAAGAGCATTAAAGAAATGAATGTAAAGAGGCTACAAAAATAGTCCGACAGCAGAAGCGAGAATATATGAGTAATATAATCAAAGATATGGAAACTAATCACCAGAAAAATGAATCCATAAAGTTTTTTTAAAGAACTGAAGTCAATGAAACGAGGGCACCAACAAAACACATATGGTTTAAAAGACAAAAATGGGAACATGATAAATACCAATGAGGAAATGTGCAACACATGGAAAGAATATTTTGTTGAATTACTAAATTGTGAAGCTCCAAGTAACACTTTCCCACAGGAAGAGGTTCTAACATGTGAACCACAAATTGAAGACCAACCTACATTTGAAGAAATCCTATATGTAATCACACGACTTAAAAACAATAAGGCAACTGGGACTGATGGAATTGCTGCTGAATTTATAAAGGCAGGTGGCCATGCATTACATCTAAAGCTATACGAACTAATAATAAAAATCTGGAGGACAGAAGAACTACCCCATGACTGGAAAGAGTCATTATTGATACCTATCTTTAAGAAAGGAGACAAGTTCCAATGTGGAAATTATAGAGAAATTGCACTACTGTCCACAAGCTATAAGATACTATCCGCAGTATTACTAAATAGACTAAAACCATATTCAGAAGACATATTAGGTGACTACCAGGCGGGTTTTAGACAAAACAGATCAACAATAGATCATATATTTATCTTACGACAAATAGCCGAGGTAAATTGGAAATATAAAAGAGATCTCCATAATATTTTTGTGGATTTTAAAAAGGCTTATGATAGTGTCCATTGGAATAGTCTATATAATGCTATGCAGGAATTTGGAATACCAAGTAAGTTAATCAACATGACCAGACTATGCATGGAAGATACTTATAATATAGTAACATATAAAGGCAGGAAATCAGACCCTTTCCAAATAACATCTGGCTTGAAACAGGGTGATGCACTATCGCCGCTACTCTTCAATCTGGCTCTATAGAAAGTTGTAAGGAAGGTAAAGGAGGAATGTGATATTGGAGGAACATCCAAGCTGCTTGGTTATGCAGATGATATAGATATTATAGGGCAAAGTGAACAGAAGACATTGGAAATATTGACCCACTTAAAGGAAAAAGCCCAACAGATGGGGCTGGTTATCAACCAAGATAAGACAGAATATATGGTAATTTCAAGAACGGAAACATACAAATACCTGGGTACAATCTTCAACTGCTCCAACATCATAAGGGAAGAAATACAAACTAGAATCAACTCTGGAAATAAGATATACTATGCATTACAACATCTTCTAAAGTCAATTTATCAAATGATACATGCGCATCTGTTTAACAATGATGAAATCACACATGTATCCTCACAGACATGTTATCAGCAATGACATAGTGATCATTGTGATCATTAGACACACTTATGCAATTCACCCAGGATTTAGCAATATGAAAATCAGGAGTTATCATATGATCTCATAAAATACATACAATTTAGGTGATATATCCAATTCACCTTCAGGCATTATGGATCTTAACCATTCTAACATGTCGGTTTAATAAGTATATTATGATGTGGCACAAACATTAATTCCATATGTTTACAACATTGAAAATACATTTGACTCACTGAATGGGTGCCTTAACTCAACACACAAAATTATGATACCTGTAGAATCTGGTTCTCATGGGTTCATGAATTATAAGAAAACTATTTGTTTGTCCATGTGCTTATGTCACAATTAAATCTACTGATTACACTAGTTTGACTTACCAGTGTTTACACATTTACAATAGTTTCCTTAAGTATTAAGTTACTCTAAATCATTGTAGATTGAGTTGCTTAAGAAATAAAATTTGCAACATGTGTCTAATGCTTTATACATTAACTAAGTTGTTTAGCTGGGAGAAACTAAACACTGTAGTTTTCTCCTATTGTACAGTTTATCTTGTGACTATGATAACTGAGTATAATATTATTTAGTTTGTACTAAATTAAATTCTTTATGAACTCACCATTCCAAATCATTGTAGATTGAGTTCATAAAGAATTTCCTGCTTGGGGGTTTCTTCTATGACATCTTCCAGATCATTATAAAAGTCTTCTTTAATATCATCTTCTTT
Source organism: Cepaea nemoralis (assembly GCA_014155875.1). Lineage (NCBI taxonomy): Eukaryota > Metazoa > Mollusca > Gastropoda > Stylommatophora > Helicidae > Cepaea > Cepaea nemoralis. The sequence goes on along the minus strand of JACEFZ010017994.1, from coordinate 118,775 downwards.
CTCTTCAGTAGGTGCATGTACATTAATCATCGTTATATTTTTCCATGTACCTTTTATTCGTAATTTACTAATCCTGTCATTAACAGCTTTAAAGTTTAACACATTCCCCCATAACTCTTTTTTAATGACAAATCCTGTTCCTAATTCATGTTTATTTTGGATGTTTCCTCCATATATTGTAATCATTCCATTTTGCTCTAACGTACCCTCTCCTGGCCACCTTATTTCTTGAATTGCTGTTATATCCATTTGATATTCAACCAGCTCGCGGGTTAGTTCTTCGGCTGCTCCAGCTCGATATAGTGCCCGTACATTCCATGTTCCAAATCTCAAAAGTCCTTTAACGTTCCAAGGTCGTTGTCCAGATAAGTCAGTCCGAAATCGAGGCTCTGTATCTGTTTCGTAACAAAAAAAGGTGTTTACAAAGGTAGGGATGTTAACCCCACGCTTCAACCCCCAACCTGGAAGACCAGTGTGTTTCTCTTTGTCTGTTCTCTACCCTTTGACCAGTCCGGCTTGGGAGGCCCTGCTGGTAGCTACGCTACCGCCGGCTTAGCTCTCAGGGTCATTGAGAAACTCAAGCTCCCCCACCACGACAAGGTGGAAACACCATCGGGGGAGGCAACTGCAATTACAACTACCAAATTGCTCACCCATCAAATTATGCACCTACAAAATACAACTACCATTTCTCCCGTGGCAACAGGGCCAATTTACATACCTGCGCACGCATCTACCAAATTACGCATCTGTTTACAAACCTACTAAGTTACGCACCTGCATGCACACCTACCAAACTACGCAAAAGTGCGTTCACCTACCAAATTATGAACTTGCGCTTACACCAAAAAGATTATTCGAACACCTACCAAATTATGCACCTGCGTGTGCACCAAGCAAATTATGTACTTGCGCATGAACATACCAAATACGTCCCCAAACATATGCACCTGCGCATGCACTATCAAATTATGTACATATCAAATTGTGCAACTGCAATCATAACTATCCAAATTACGCACCCATCAAACATATGCACCGAAATCAGCACGTGCGCGCGCATCCACCGAAATCCGCACCTGCGCGCGCATCCACCGAAATCCGCACCTGTGCGCGCACCCACCGAAATCCGCACCTGCGCGCGCACCAACAAGATTCCGCACCTGCGCAAGCACCCACCGAATTCCACACCTGCGCGCGCACCCACACAAATCCGAACCTGCGCGCGCACATACCCAAATCCGCACCAGCGCGCGCACTCACCCAAATCCGCACCTGCGCGCGCATCCACCCAAATCCGCACCTGCGCGCGCACCCACCCAAATCCGCACCTGCGCGCGCATCCACCCAAATCCGCACCTGCGCGAGCACCCACCCAAATCCGCACCTGCGCGCGCACCCACCGAAATCCGCACCTGCGCGCGCACCCACCGAAATCAGCACCTGCATGCGCACCCACCGAAATCCGCACCTGCGCGCCCACCCACCGACATCCGCACCTGCGCGTGCACCCACCGAGATCCGCACCTTCGCGCGCACCCACCGAAATCCGCACCTGCGCGCACCCACCGAAATCCGCACCTGCGCGCACCTACCGAAATCCGCACCTGCGCGCGCACCCACCGAAATCCACATCTGCACGCGCACCCACCGAAATCCGCACCTGCGCGTGCCCCCACCGACATCCGCACCTGCGCGCGCACTCACCGAAATCCACATCTGCGCGCGCACCCACCGAAATCCGATCCTGCGCGCGCACCCACCGAAATCCACACCTGCGCGCGCACCCACCGAAATCCGAAACTGCGCGCGCACCAACCGAAATCCGCACCTGCGCGCGCACCCACCGAAATCAGCACCTGCGCGCGCACCCACCGAAATCCGCACCTGCGCGCGCCCCCACCGACATCCGCACCTGCGCGCGCACCCACCGAAATCCGCACCTTTCATCCATCGTCCTGTTGGCTTGATGTTTCCAGAGTCCAGTTCACTATTGATTTAGCAATCCTGATGTTCAACAAAATCTGCTCAATGAATAATTATAAACACATTTCTTCATATTTACGATAAAACTAATCGAACCTGCACAACATATATGCACTTTTAGAAGACCTCCACATGGGAATCAAATCAACAGTCTGCAGAGTTTCTAAGAAAGAATTTAAACAATTTTATTTTTATACTATTATTAAACTAACATGTAGCCCCTTTGTTCTTTGCCTGGTGTCTGAGTAATCCTCAGTAACGCCTGGCAGTAAATGTTGAAAACTTGAAGTTGTAAATAAAATAAATTGTTGTCCGACAACTATTTTAATAGTTCTGAATTCCTCAAGTTCCCCTTCATATCTGATGGTAGGGTCTTGCTCACAATACCATATTAAGAATGATATAATTAGATATTGAAAATGTGCTTGTGGCTTATGGGTTATGAAGGCACTGCACAATCCCGACATGCTGTTCGAATTCAGCCGCAGGTGATTTGGAAGTATTGTATAAGAAAGTAATGAGGGAAAAAACAATACTGAACGTAAATTTGCTTAGAAAATTACACGTGGCCAATAAATGCTGGGATTGACAACGACGTTCTATAACGGACATACAAAACACTTATTCAGAATTTCCTGCCGATATTGCACCAGCAAATAAGTTACAGTTAATATTTGTTCAGAACATGCATCTTTCCTGTGGCAACATATGGATGCGAGTCGTGGACCATCTTTCCTGTGGCAGCATACGAATGCGATTCGAGGACTATCTTTATTACAGCAACACACATATGTGAGTCGTGGAGCATCTTTCCTGCGTCAGCAAATGAATAGAGGTCGTGGACCATCTTTCCTGTGGCAACTTACCAATGTGAGTCATGGACCATCTTTACTGTGGCAACATACGAATTCGAGTCGTGGACTATTTTTCCTGTGGCAACATACGAATGTGTTTCATGGACCATCTTTCCTCTGGAAACATACGAATGTGAGTCGTGGACCATCTTTCCTGTGGCATCATATGAATGTGAGTCGTGGACCATTTTTCCTGTGGCAACAGGACCAATTTACATAGCTACGCCGCATCTACCAAATTACGCATCTGTGTACGGACCTACTAAATTACGCACCTGCATGCACACCTACCAAATTACGCACTAGCGCGTTCACCTACCAAACTATGAACCTGCGCTTACACCAATTATAATATGCACTGTCGCATACACCTACCAAATTATGCACCTCCGTGCGCACCAAACAAATAGCACACTTGCGCACGAACATACCAAGTTACTCCCAACCATATTATGCACCTGCGCATGTACTACCAAATTATTCCCCTTCCAAATTATGCACCTATAAAATTATGCAACTGCAATTCTTCTTCTTCTTCTTCTTCTTCTTCTTCTTCTTCTTCTTCTTCTTCTTCTTCTTCTTCTTCTTCTTCTTCTTCTTCTTCTTCTTCTTCTTCTTCTTCTTCTTCTTCTTCTTCTTCTTCTTCTTCTTCTTCTTCTTCTTCTTCAGCGTTCCGAGCCATTGAGGTTCTTTTCTGCAGATACAATCCGTCTCCATTCGTCTCTCTCGTGTACCTTCTCTTGCCAGTCGTTGATTGCAAGTGCTTGTAGGTCTGTATATGTATTATCTCTCCACCGTCTTCGTGGTCTACCTCGGGGTCTACGGTCATTTATTTCCTGAGTGTAAGCGAGTTTTGTTTCCCTATTATCTTCCATTCTTTCTATATGCCCCAGCCATTGTAGTCTATTAGCCTTCATGATACCAGTGATTAGCGGGGACTTAAACAGATCATAAATGTCTTTGTTACTTCTTCTTTTCCACTCTCCACTTTGTGTTTCCCTAATGGGTCCAAAGATGCGTCTTAAAATTTTGTTCTCAAAGGTTTGTAACAAGGCTTCGTCTCCTTTCGTTGTACTCCAGGTTTCAGAGCCATACAGCACAACTGGTCTGATCAGTGTTTTGTATATTGTGATTTTGGTGTTACGAGATAGCGCATTTGATTTTAGTAAGATGTTGTAGTGCATAGTATATCTTATTTCCAGAGTTGATTCTAGTTTGTATTTCTTCCCTTATGATGTTGGAGCAGTTGAAGATTGTACCCAGGTATTTGTATGTTTCCGTTCTTTTAATGGTCATATTATCTATTTGTATGTGGCCAGAGTTTTTAGCCATTCCGTCTCTTGAAATTACCATATATTCTGTCTTATCTTGGTTGATAACCAGCCCCATCTGTTGGGCTTTTTCCTTTAAGTGGGTCAATATTTCCAATGTCTTTTGTTCACTTTGCCCTATAATATCTATATCATCTGCATAACCAAGCAGCTTGGATGTCCCTCCAATATCACATTCCTCCTTTACCTTCCTTACAACTTTCTATAGAGCCAGATTGAAGAGTAGCGGCGATAGAGCATCACCCTGTTTCAAGCCAGATGTTATTTGGAAAGGGTCTGATTTCCTGCCTTTCTAGGTTACTATATTATAAGTATCTTCCATGCATAGTCTGGTCATGTTGATTAACTTCCTTGGTATTCCAAATTCCTGCATAGCATTCCATAGACTATTCCTACGGACACTATCATAAGCCTTTTTAAAATCCACAAAAATGTTATGGAGATCTCTTTTATATTCCCAATTTTTCTCGGCTATTTAGTTTGTTAGTTAGTTAGTCTTTCCTCTTGAGCCTAAGGCGGCGCATAGGGCAGAATTCCTGTCTCTCCATGCCTGGCGGTTCGCTGCTACCTGTTGTAGATCTTGGATATTTACTTGGCCATTGAATGAGCCTTCTCTAATGATGGTTCTACGCAGGGTCTCTCTTGGTCTTCCCCGTTTTCTTTTCCCTACTGGTGACCATATGAGGGCTTGGTAGGGGAGTCTTGACTTGTCCATTCTGAGTACATGGCCGATGTAGTTCCAACGGCGTCTTCTTATGAAATTGGATACTGTATCTTGCTTAGTCTCTTGTCTTATTTGCGAATTGGTTCTGAAGTCTGTCCAGTGGATGTTTAGAAGTCTTCTAAGACATTTGTTCTCAAAATTGTCTAATTTTTTTATCTAAAGCTACCGTTGATTTCCAACTTTCACATCCATACGTTAACACTGGAATCACACAAGAGTTGAAGATTTTAAGTTTTGTGTGTTTGCTGAGTGTCTTTGACTTCCAGATGTTTGACAGTTTATTGAAGGCACTAGATGCCAGTGCGATTCTAGATGATATTTCTGGTGTTGAGTCCCCTGTAGATGTCATTTTGCTTCCTAGGTATGTAAAGCTGTTGACTTTTTCAAGAACGTAGCTGTTCAATTTGGTGTCATCTGAACTGTTGGTAAGATCAATAGTCTTTGTTTTTGTGGTGTTAATTTGGAGACCAATTTGCCCTGAAACATTTTGGAGGTGGTTTATTTTCTCTTGGGCATCCGGGTGTGTTGAACTCAAAAGCACTATGTCGTCGGCAAAGTCCAGGTCTTCTAGAATTTTGTCAACCCAATGGATACCCATATTTGTGTTGTTTGTGCATTTGCGCATGACCCAATCGATAGCTATTCCAAAAAGCATCGGTGATAAGACACAACCCTGTTTCACTCCTGTTTCGACTGAGAACCAGTCAGAGTTGCCTGTTTCTGTTCTTACGCAGCAACGTGTTTCTTTGTAGAAAGATTTTATGACGTTGGTATATTTGGTAGGAAAACCATAGATGTTAAGTAGATTCCAAAGTGAAGGACGGTGGATACTGTCGAAGGCTTTTTGAAAGTCGACAAAGTTGGTGATTAATTTCGACTGGAATTCTACGGAGTCTTCAATGATTATTCTGAGGGTGAAAATGTGGTCTATGCATGACCGTTTTGGTCTGAAGCCTGCTTGTTCTTCTCTGAGCCTTTCATCTATCGCCTTTTTCAATCTCTCAAGTAACATGCTACAAAAAAGTTTTCCTGGTACTGACAATAGAGTGATACCACGCCAATTATTGCAATCAGACATATCGCCCTTTTAAGGCAGTTTGAAAATTACACCATCTTTCCACTGTTGTGGTGGGGATTCGCTTTGCCAGATTTCATTGATCAGCTGTAACAAACGTTGTAAGGTGTTCTCATCTGCTGCTTTGGGCATTTCTCCTGAGATTTCATCTTCACCAACAGCTTTGTTGTTCTTCAATTTTTTTATGGCTGTTTAATCTCTTCCATGGTGAATGACTCGCAGGAGGCATCTAGTGGGGGCATAGTAATTTCTCCATCCAGGTTCGGAACAGTGTCAGGCTGCGGTCTATTTAATATTTCTTTGAAATGTTCTGCCCATCGTTGCTTTTGAAGGTCATCGGATAACCATTGATTACCTTGTTTGTCTTTGATGGGTATATTTGGTGTAGGTGAGTGATTGCATAGTTGCTTCGTGATATGGAATACGGCTCTGTTGTTTCCAGTTCTGGCAGCTGCTTCGGCTTCGGAGGCCAGGCTGTGAATAAAGTTCTATTTGTCTTTTCGTGCGCTTGATTTCACCTCTTTATCCAACATAGAGTATTTTTGCTTATGGGTATCATATGTAGATGTGTCTTTTGCAGAAAGAAGTGTTAGTTTTGCTTGTTTTCTTTCTTGTATCTTCGTCCAGGTGTTATCGCTTAGCCACTTCTTCTTCTGTCTTTGTACGTAGCCGACTGTGTTTGTTGCAGCATTTAGCAAGGTATTTTTTAGGAAATTCCAATTTTCTTCAATGTTGTTTTTAATATTCGCATTGCTCGATACACTTTCTTTGTTAGAATAGCTGCTTTGTACCTCTGAATTGAATGCGAGTTGGTGTTCTTTAGTCAGTAGGGACTGTGAGTTTATTTTCTTAATTCTGGATATCTGTGCAGAGTCTTGAGCTTTATTTTTAGTTTGGCAATGCAGAGATTGTGATCACTGCCAGCATCTGCACCTCTGTAGGCTCTGACGTCTTGTACTGATGAACGGAATTTGGCATTAATGCAAAAATGGTCTATCTGATTTTTTGTGATGTTATCAGGCGAGTTCCATGTGACTTTGTGTATATCTTTGTGCGGAAATAAAGAGTTTATTTGTCGTAAGATAAATATCTGATCTATTGTTGATCTGTTTTGTCTAAACCCGCCTGGTAGTCACCTAATATGTCTTCTGAATATGGTTTTAGTCTATTTAGTAATACTGCGGATAGTATCTTATAGCTTGTGGACAGTAGTGAAATTCCTCTATAATTTCCACATTGGAACTTGTCTCCTTTCTTAATGATAGGTATCAATAATGACTCTTTCCAGTCATGGGGTAGTTCTTCTGTCCTCCAGATTTTTATTATTAGTTCGTATAGCTTTAGATGTAATGCATGGCCACCTGCCTTTATAAATTCAGCAGCAATTCCATCAGTCCCAGTTGCCTTATTGTTTTTAAGTCGTGTGATTACATATAGGATTTCTTCAAATGTAGGTTCTTCAATTTGTGGTGCACATGTTAGAACCTCTTCCTGTGGGAAAATGTGACTTGGAGCTTCACAATTTAGTAATTCAACAAAATATTCTTTCCATGTGTTGCACATTTCCTCATTGGTATTTATCAAATTCCCATTTTTGTCTTGTAAACCATATGTGTTTTGTTGGTGCCCTCGTTTCATTGACTTCAGTTCTTTAAAAAACTTTATGGATTCATTTTTCTGGTGATTAGTTTCCATATCTTTGATTATATTACTCATATATTCTCGCTTCTGCTGTCGGAATAGTTTTGTAGCCTCTTTACATTCATTTCTATAATGCTCTAACTTTTGGATGTTGTTGATGTCATTTAACCATAAATGTCTGGCATTCTTTTTCTTAATGACTGCTTCTTAAAATTTTTGATTGAACCATCTGTTCTTTCTATGCGTGCGAGACATTCTTCTGCGGTAGATTGAATTGTATTCTTGATGTTCAACCAAGTTTGGTCAACGCTTTCCTCCAAAGGGTTTTGCAGAGTTTCAAGTTTACATTTGATTTCATCTGTAAATTTCTCTTTGACTGTAATTTCTTGTAGTTTTTCTCTGTTATATGTTGGGTGTAATCTTTGTAATTTAGTATAGAAAGCTCTCTTAAGTTTTATTTTAAACTTTGCTCCAGCAAGGAAGTGGTCACTGTGGCACTCAGCTCCTCTATAACTTCTAACTTGCTGTATGTTTGATGCATTTCTGTTGTTATTTCTGTATGTGATCTATTTGATTATAGGTTCTCTTGTCGCATGATGACCAACTTTGTTTGTGTATATCCTTTCTTTGTAGTGTGGTACTGCTAATCTGCAGTCCTTTGGCTTCTGCCATGTTGATGACTCTCCATCCATTATCATTTGAAGTTGTATGTAGGCTTTCCATACCGGCCACTTTTTAATTAGTTTGCTCTCTACCTATTTTTGCATTGAAGTCTCCCAGCACAATCATGATGTCCTGCATGGGGGTTTCTTCTATGACATCTTCCAGATCATTATAAAAGTCTTCTTTAATATCATCTTCTTTCTCTTCAGTAGTCATCGTTATATTTTTCCATTTACCTTTTATTCGTAATTTACTAATCCTGTCATTAACAGCTTTAAAGTTTAAAACATTCCCCCATAACTCTTTTTTGATGACAAATCCTGTTCCTAATTCATGTTTAATTTGGGTGTTTCCTCCATATATTATAATCATTCCATTTTGCTCTAAAGTACCCTCTCCTGGCCACATTATTTCTTGAATTGCTGTTATATCCATTTGATATTCAACCAGCTCGCGGGTTAGTTCTTCGGATACTCCAGCTCGATATAGTGCCCGTACATTCCATGTTCCAATTCTTAAAAGTCCTTTAACGTTCCAAGGTCGTTGGCCAGATAAGTCAGTCCGAAATCGAGGCTCATGTATCCGTTTCGTAACAAAAAAGGTGTTTACAAAGATGGGGATGTTAACCCCACGCTTCAACACCCAACCTAGAAGACCAGTGTGTTTCTCTTTGTCTGTTCTCTACCCTTTGACCTGTCCGGCTTGGGAGGCCCTGCTGGTAGCTACGCTACCGCCGGCATAGCTCTCAGGGTCATTGAGAAACTCAAGCTCCCCCACCACGACAAGGTGGAAACACCATCGGGGGAGGCAACTGCAATTATAACTACCAAATTGCTCACCCATCAAATTATGCACCTACAAAATACAACTACCATTTCTCCTGTGGCAACAGGGCCAATTTACATACCTGCGCACGCATCTACCAAATTACGCATCTGTTTACAAACCTACTAAATTATGCACCTGCATGCACACCTACCAAACTACGCACTAGTGCATTCACCTACCAAATTATGAACCTGCGCTTACGTCAAAAAGATTATTCGTACACCTAGCAAATTATGCACCTGCGTGTGCACCTAGCAAATTATGTACTTGCGCATGAACATACCAAATACGTCCCCAAACATATGCACCTGCGCATGCACTATCAATTTATGTACATATCAAATTATGCAACTGCATATCCAAATTACGCACCCATCAAACATATGCACCCAAATCCGCACCTGCGCGCGCACCCACCCGAATCCGCACCTGCGCGCGCACCCACCCGAATCCGCACCTGCGCGCGCACCCACCCGAATCCGCACCTGCGCGCGCACCCACCCGAATCCGCACCTGCGCGCGCACCCACCGAAATCCGCACCTGCGCGCGCACCCACCGAAATCCGCACCTGCGCGCGCACCCACCGAATCCGCACCTGCGCGCGCACCCACCCGAAATCCGCACCTGCGCGCGCACCCACCCGAATCCGCACCTGCGCGCGCACCCACCGAAATCCGCACCTGCGCGCGCACCCACCGAAATCCGCACCTGCGCGCGCACCCACCGGAATCCGCACCTGCGCGCGCACCCACCGAATCCGCACCTGCGCGCGCACCCACCGAAATCCGCACCTGCGCGCGCACCCACCGAATCCGCACCTGCGCGCGCACCCACCGAAATCCGCACCTGCGCGCGCACCCACCGAAATCCGCACCTGCGCGCGCACCCACCGAAATCCGCACCTGCGCGCGCACCCACCGAAATCCGCACCTGCGCGCGCACCCACCGAATCCGCACCTGCGCGCGCACCCACCGAATCCGCACCTGCGCGCGCACCCACCGAATCCGCACCTGCGCGCGCACCCACCGAATCCGCACCTGCGCGCGCACCCACCCGAATCCGCACCTGCGCGCGCACCCACCGAATCCGCACCTGCGCGCGCACCCACCGAATCCGCACCTGCGCGCGCACCCACCGAATCCGCACCTGCGCGCGCACCCACCGAATCCGCACCTGCGCGCGCACCCACCGAAATCCGCACCTGCGCGCGCACCCACCGAAATCCGCACCTGCGCGCGCACCCACCGACATCCGCACCTGCGCGCGCACCCACCGAAATCCTCGCATCGACTTTATTTTCTTTATATAACTTTATTTGCTTTTTTTTTTTTCACCCACAAATCTCTCCCGAAATTTCGCTCGTAATTTTATTTCTCCTTAACGTACTCCAAATATTTTCTCCACATTTTAGATTTTTTATTATTACCTTTGTATATTCTGCATTTTTTTTTTCTTTTCCTTTTTTAAATATAATGTCATAGTCAGGGTTTGATCCATCGTCCTGTTGGCTTAATGTTTCCAGAGTCCAGTTCACTATTGATTGAGCAATCCTGATGTTCAACAACATCTGCTCAATGAATAATTATAAACACATTTCTTCATATTTACGATAAAACTAATCGAACCTGCACAACATATAAGTCACTTTTAGAAGACTTCCACATGAGAATCAAATCAACAGTCTGCAGGCAGAGTTTCTAAGACAGAATTAAACAATTTTATTTTTATACTATTATTAAACTAACATGTAGCCCCTTTGTTCTTTGTCTGGTGTCTGAGTAATCCTCAGTAACGCCTGGCAGTAAATGTTGAAAACTTGAAGTTGTAAATAAAATAAATTGTTGTCCGACAACTATTTTAATAGTTCTGAATTCCTCAAGTTCCCCTTCATATCTGATGGTATGGTCTTGCTCACAATACCATATTAAGAATGATATAATTAGATATTGAAAATGTGCTTGTGGCTTATGGGTTATGAAGGCACTGCACAATCCCGACATGCTGTTCGAATTCAGCCGCAGGTGATTTGGAAGTATTGTATAAGAAAGTAATGAGGGGAAAAACAACACTGAACGTAAATTTGCTTAGAACATTACACGCGGCCAATAAATGCTGGGATTGACAACGACGCTCTATGACGGACATACAAAACACTTACTTCAGAATTTCCTGCCGATATTGCACCAGCAAATAAGTTACAGTTAATATTTGTTCAGAACATGCATCTTTCCTGTGGCAACATATGGATGCGAGTCGTGGACCATCTTTCCTGTGGCAGCATACGAATGCGATTCGAGGACTATCTTTATTACAGCAACACACATATGTGAGTCGTGGAGCATCTTTCCTGTGTCAGCAAATGAATAGAGGTCGTGGACCATCTTTCCTGTGGCAACTTACCAATATGAGTCATGGACCATCTTTACTGTGGCAACGTACGAATTCGAGTCGTGGACTATTTTTCCTGTGGCAACATACGAATGTGTTTCATGGACCATCTTTCCTCTGGAAACATACGAATGTGAGTCGTGGATCATCTTTCCTGTGGCATCATATGAATGTGAGTCGTGGACCATTTTTCCTGTGGCAACAGGACCAATTTACATAGCTACGCCGCATCTACCGAATTACGCATCTGTGTACGGACCTACTAAATTACGCACCTGCATGCACACCTACCACATTACGCACTAACGCGTTTACCTACCAAACTATGAACCTGCGCTTATGTGACAACACCGGCCTGGTTCTCGGTGGTTGTCGATATATTTTAATTTGGGGTTCGTTATTAACTTCTGTCTACCCTTTACACCAATTATCCCCAGGACGGTTCCCGGACGACTCTATCCATATGACGACTGTGGATCCAAGAAGACACCTAACTGACTATAAGAAAACAACCTTATAAAAAGCGAATCTAGAATCTTTATTGGAGATTCAGACTCTGCCTAACCGACAGACAACAGACGGACTAACAGACATGGAACAGTTAGCTGGGTAAGAGTAGTCTGCTGGACATTCTCATCCTCCCACTCGACCGAGATCAATGTCTTTAGTGTCTGTATGTAACCAAGGTGATAAGGGTACTTTCACCTGCACCCGTATGATGCCGCCTAGAACCTTGGGACTTGAGCCTGGCAGTTCCACCGTCACTTGACATTTGGCGTCAGCACCATATAGCTTTGCAGCAAACAGTCACTCGCCCATCGCCACCAGAAAAGGATGCCACATCACACAGCAAAGGCCCACAGCACACAGCACCGGTCCACCGCACACAGCAAACAGGAATCAGCAGCAGCAAAGGGCAGTCGCCCACCGCCCCTAGCTAACAGCACAGGGGTTCCTGTAAGCAAAAACAGGCCAGGTGTACATATCCATCACACCCTTGCATAATACATACTACACCAAAAGTATACACTGACTCCATCGATATCTTGTGGTCAGGCCCTTGAGTTCAGACCGCATCGTATGTCTGAACTCCCAGACATATCTCACGGACAGATTAGGTTACAGCTCCTAGTAATCCTAACGTAAGTGCCAGTAGCTTTTCAGCCACGCGTCTCATCCCTAGTAAATAGTCAATAGGATGACACATTCCCTTCCATGCTCATACCTAATGGATATTAGATAGAGAGACAGGGTCCCTTCCTGAGGATGGTAACGTTCCATACCTCCTATGGAGATCATCAAGTGTTATGGCCTAAATCATCTCATTGGTCATCACAATCTGTCTCATCAGAAAAGTACAGAAGCATATCAGAATATTTCAGGTAAGTACTCCATGACACCTCCAAGGTTAATGGAAGATGCTCAGACTGCAATGGTAGTTAACCAGAAATACTGAATTAAAGACCAGACAAACAACAGAAGTGTTTCATGTACTTGTGTTTGTCGCTTTCCACCTTTCTTCTTCGGATACCTGGATTTCTGTGGTGTGTGGGTGTATGTATATAGATAGACACTCATCACATAAATACATTCCTTAGGCTGCCTAGGAATTGTGTCGAATCCTCACCCCAAACAATCTGGTTCCGATGACAGTATAGAGACAATAGAGACCTAGACCCGCCTAACAATTATTCCTTTCCCCATCAAATTAAGTATCGAGTCAGACAACCCTGATGAAATATCCACGCAATGCATGAGTGGGTGTTTCCCCACCACTATACTGGCCCACGGTTCAATCCCTCGTAGGTGTGAAGATATATGTCCCCCTTCAGACTAAGCCCACTTAAATAACAACAGGCCTATGGGGCGATAATAGCGTCTCAGCTTCTAGCCTCCTACATAGTCGGGTTTCACCGTAACGAGAAACTGTGGTTCTCGCGCGTCACCTGAGTGCTTGACAAGTACTGGTTTTCAACCACGCCACTGATGATGAATTGAAACAGTACTAATATCAACCTCGTCCGATTAAGGGAATCAAATGAAAGCTCTGTTCAAGAGGAATTCTTCTGGTAGAATCCTAATTCCCTCAACTGCCCCATTATTAAGATAGGGCGTCGAATGTATGGTTAATTTGCGTCCACCAGACTGCTTGATTGAGCTGGCTCGCAAAAACACATTCCGTCTTGTCTGTTGAAGACTGGTCTCAGCTTAATCTAGGTCATAGTACACACACAGGCTTGCTACACAACTAGCCTGTCTGGTCGAGACTTAACTAACAGCTGATGTATGCTGACTTGAGGTCAACGTGTACATATCGGTCAGATCACAGATACGGCGCAACTGGCCGGCCTGGTTGATAATTGACCCACAACAGTAATACAAACTTTAGTTAAGCGACTCCAAGTATAAAAGTGTTTTACCTTTAAAGCTTAGGAACAATTATTCAACAGACAGCGATCCGGTAGGTTCATCAAGCCCTGGGCTGTAGGTCCACTCTCTGGATCCCCAAAGGTACAACATGATACAGCTGGTCAAAGACACGGCCTCTCGTCTCAGGGACAACAATGCCACCACTGTAGATCAATCTCTGCTTCCCTAAGAGCTTCACAGATTACAGCTGGCGGACACGGCCGTGAAAGGATAGCTACCACAACACCCTTAGCTGTAGAACATTCTCCGGCTCCCCGTGATGCCACTAATACAACTGGCTATCGAAGCGGCCACCTTTCTTGATGAATGGCTACCGAATGGCCTCTTCGTGTCAGCTCCGGAAGAACACACTCACCGGATTCTCCCGAAGAGTTCCGAGTATATTACCTCACGAAAGTGAAGGCAACTCATCATTCCCCGAGTTTTAGCAGAGTGTGCGATTTACAACAGAAAAGATCTACGCACACTCAAAGAGTTGCGTTATGTTTCTCGGGACCCGTGGAGTTCATGACAATCCCGATACATAACATTTCAAGGACCCAGAAGACGGTCCTAACTCTTTTTACTCGGAAATCCCCCCTCACCCGCCTTAAAATGTGGCCTAACCACCAAGACGGGGTGGGACAGAGTGGGCACGGTATTGTCCCGTCTGAGACCCACGTGCGTTTCGCGACATTAGCCCCTCACACAAACAAAAGTGAGGTTTACCGAACTTTTGTCTCGAAGTGGTCTCAGCACGGGCAACCCCAACTCAAAATCAGGTTAGAATATCCCAGCCGGGAATACTCTTCCTTCCACGCAACTCCCTATAAATCCATAAGGGCGCGTGTAATCTTGACCAATAGTCCCTAGACAATACCCCAGCGCCCTCGTAAGGATGCGTACTGTCAAACTATGGTCTCGCCTGCCTTAACAGGACTTTCGGTATTTTCCACTGCCAACTAGCTTTTCAGAACGATTTCCCTTGTCATCCTTGGGAAAATAAAGCTCAGTATCAGGCAGAGGTCCTACCTGGGATTCAGTCAATCGTTTTGGTGGACCTCCATCGATCCACCGACGATGTCTTCTCCTCAGAGGTCTGAGCGAGATATCAGAGGCAGTACCTAATAAGGAAGACGGAGGCGTCCCTTCGTCTTGGTTACCTCTCTGAATCCTCTCCTGTGCCTTTCCTTCGGGAAATGACACACGATAGCTCTTATGGTAGCGTTGTCCCCTCTCCGGAGGATCCCTACTCTTGGCCATCGTCTCACAACATGACTGCCGGATGGCATCTTGTTGTCTATTTACCTTGATAACCTCAACCACCTTCGATCGGTTATCCTCAGGGAGACTGTCGTTCCTGATGGTTTCTCTCGATAACCTCAACCTCCTTCGGTAGGTTATCCTCAGGAATCCGTCGTTCCTGAGTGGTCATCCCAGTTACAGACATGCACGCTTCATACTGGGTTTCTGTTGCTTTGTTCCTACAATCCTAGTCTGACAAGAATCAGCTCTGAGATCCCTGCAGAACTTTTTCAACCCCTCAGTTTTTTCGGGTCGTCGTTTACTAGGATTCTCCGGGGATTTAGCCGGAGTCTGGTTAAAGGAACCCCCCTTTTGTTTTCGGCTGTGCTTTCCTGCTTGCTGCCTATAGGTATACTTACCATCAAATTTACTGTTAATTTTGTCAGATTGTGATAGTGTTTTGTGTGAGAGAACACTAGACTGTTGAGGTGCTTTGTGTGAGGGATTACTGGTGTCCCCATGGGCTATCTCGTAGCGTTCGGCCCACCTAACAATGTCGTCAATTCGCTCTGCTCCCTGTTCCCCCAAGAAAACCTGGAGCTGTTTATCCACATGAGACTTTATTTGCTCTACAATGATCATCTCCTCAAGACTGTCATAGTCTTTTTTGGAAACCCGCAAGGGACCTCCATTGTGAGAGATAATACTTTAGTCGTTCCGCATATATTGAGTACATCTCCTCTTTCTCCTTTGTAGCAGAATGGAACATAGTCCGGTATTTCTGCGCATTCATCTGAAATCTGTGGAGCAGGGCTCTTTTTAAGACTTCATAGTCATTCTCTTGCCCGGGAGGTAATTGAGAGTAGACCTCATAAGCCACCCCTAGTGAGTGCTTGCGATATCTTAAGAGCCCATCTTTCTCTCCCTAGTCCCATCGCGGTAGCGATCGCTTCAAATTTACAAATGAATTGATCAATCCTTTCCCGAAGTGGATCATATGGCGTCAATGGGAACATCAGGGCCTTATATTGGTTAACACCATATCCTAGGTTCCCCTCATTCGAGGATTGTCCTGCGTAGGACACCTCTGCACTCACTGGCTGCGTCTTAAGCTCCAGCTCTTTCATCCTAAGCTCATGTTCCATCTTCTTATTCTCCTGCTCATATTCAGCTTTCCTAGCCTCATGCTCGAGCTCAGTCTTCCGGGCTTCAAGCTCAAGTCTCTTAGCTTCTTGTTCCAGTCTCTTATTCTCTTGCTCAAGCTCAGCCCGACGTCTCTCTCTTTCCGCTTGACGATATTCTCCATCCACTTCTAGGACATATTTCTTCAACTCCTCTCCACTCAACCCTATCTTGCTTCCCATCTCCCATATTTCTGTGATAGTGGGACGTTTATCCGCCATCTCTCCTGCTGTTTCTGCAACTGAAGTAAGTAACCACAATATGCAAACAACGTATCAATCAACAGAAAAATGGATAATGTGATTAAGTAGTTGTAATGTGTGTGTTTGTCAATATCAGTCGACAGGGGCAGTTAGTCACCGTTTCCCTGACAATCAAAGGTATAGACAGAAAATTCAACTGAGACTGATCCCGACAGGACAGACTATTCCAATTGATCTATACTATCTAGATGGGATCACAGACCTAAAGAACTGTATCTCACAGAACCATAGTCTCTCAGAACGATAATCTCACAGAACTATAATCTTCTAGAACTGTAATCTCATAGAACTATAATCTCACTGTATTCATAGGACTAGAATTGATCTAATTCCCACACAGGTAGAATGTATCTATTACCCCTATTCAATGGACTAGATTTGATCTAGTCCCCATACTGGCCACCATTTATATCTTGTGACAACACCGGCCTGGTTCTCGGTGGTTGTCGATATATTTTAATTTGGGGTTCGTTATTAACTTCTGTCTACCCTTTACACCAATTATCCCCAGGACGGTTCCCGGACGACTCTATCCATATGACGACTGTGGATACAAGAAGACACCTAACTGACTATAAGAAAACAACCTTATAAAAAGCGAATCTAGAATCTTTATTGGAGATTCAGACTCTGCCTAACCGACAGACAACAGACGGACTAACAGACATGGAACAATTAGCTGGGTGAGAGTAGTCTGCTGGACATTCTCATCATCCCACTCGACAGAGATCAATGTCTTAGTGTCTGTATGTAAACAAGGTGATAAGAGTACTTTCACCTGCACCCGTATGATGCCGCCTGGAACCTTGGACTTGAGCCTGGCAAGTTTCCAACTGTCACTTGACACTTGGCTTCAGCACCATGTAGCTTCACAGCAAACAGTCACTCGCCCATAGCCACCAGAAAAGGATGCCACATCACACAGCAAAGCCCCACAGCACACAGCACAGGTCCACAGCACACAGCAACAGGAATCAGCAGCAGCAAAGGGCAGTCGCCCACCGCCCCTAGCTAACAGCACAGGGGTTCCTGTAAGCAAAAACCGGCCAGGTGTACATATCCATCACACCCTTGCATAATACATACTACACCAAAAGTATACACTGACTCCATCGATATCTTGTGGTCAGGCCCTTGAGCTCAGACCGCATCGTATGTCTGAACTCCCAGACATATCTCACGGACAGATTAGGTTACAGCTCCTAGTAATCCTAACGTAAGTCCAGTAGCTTTTCAGCCACGCGTCTCATCCCTAGTAAATAGTCAATAGGATGACACATTCCCTTCCATGCTCATACCTAATGGATATTAGATAGAGAGACAGGGTCCCTTCCTGAGGATGGTAACGTTCCATACCTCCTATGGAGATCATCAAGTGTTATGGCCTAAATCATCTCATTGGTCATCACAATCTGTCTCATCAGAAAAGTACAGAAGCATATCAGAATATTTCAGGTAAGTACTCCATGACACCTCCAAGGTTAATGGAAGATGCTCAGACTGCAATGGTAGTTAACCAGAAATACTGAATTAAAGGCCAGACAAACAACAGAAGTGTTTCATGTACTTGTGTTTGTCGCTTTCCACCTTTCTTCTTCGGATACCTGGATTTCTGTGGTGTGTGGGTGTATGTATATAGATAGACACTCATCACATAAATACATTCCTTAGGCTGCCTAGGAATTGTGTCGAATCCTCACCCCAAACAATCTGGTTCCGATGACAGTATAGAGACAATAGAGACCTAGACCCGCCTAACAATTATTCCTTTCCCCATCAAATTAAGTATCGAGTCAGACAACACTGATGAAATATACACGCGAATGCATGAGTGGGTGTTTCCCCACCGCTATACTGGCCCACGGTTCAATCCCTAGTAGGTGTGAAGATATCTTTCCCCCTTCAGACTAAGCCCAGTTAAATAACAACAGGCCTATGGGGCGATAATCACGTCATCAGCTTATAGCCTCCTACATAGTCGGGTTTCACCGTAACGAGAAACTGTGGTTCTCGCGCATCACCTGAGGTGCTTGACAAGTAGCCCTGGTTTCAACCACGCCACCTGGATGATGATTGAAACAGTACTAATATCAACCTCGTCCGATTAAGGGAATCAAATGAAAGCTCTGTTCAAGAGGAATTCTTCTGTCAGAATCCATAATTCCCTCAAATGCCCCATTATTAAGATAGGGCGTCGAATGTATGGTTAATTTGCGTCCACCAGACTGCTTCGATTGAGCTGGCTCGCAAAAACACATTCCGTCTTGTCTGTTGAAGACTGGTCTCAGCTTAATCTAGGTCATAGTACACACACAGGCTTGCTACACAACTAGCCTGTCTGGTCGAGACTTAACTAACAGCTGATGTATGCTGACCCGAGGTCAACGTGTACATATCGGTCAGATCACAGATACGGCGCAACTGACCGGCCTGGTTGATAATTGACCCACACCTGTAATACAAACTTTAGTTAAGCGACGCCAAGTATAAAAGTGTTTTACCTTTAAAGCTTAGGAACAATTATGCAACAGACAGCGATCCGGTAGGTTCATCAAGCCCTGGGCTGTAGGTCCACTCTCTGGATCCCCAAAGGTACAACATGATACAGCTGGTCAAAGACACGGCCTCTCGTCTCAGGGACAACAATGCCACCACTGTAGATCAATCTCTGCTTCCCTAAGAGCTTCACAGATTACAGCTGGCGGACACTGGCCGTGAAAGGATAGCTACCACAACACCCTTAGCTGTAGAACATTCTCCGGATCCCCGTGATGCCACTAATACAACTGGCTATCGAAGCGGCCACCTTTCTTGATGAATGGCTACCGAATGGCCTCTTCGTGTCAGCTCCGGAAGAACACACTCACCGGATTCTCCCGAAGAGTTCCGAGTATATTACCTCACGAAAGTGAAGGCAACTCATCATTCCCCGAGTTTTAGCAGAGTGTGCGATTTACAACAGAAAAGATCTACGCACACTCAAAGAGTTGCGTTATGTTTCTCGGGACCCGTGGAGTTCATGACAATCCCGATACATAACATTTCAAGGACCCAGAAGACGGTCCTAACTCTTTTTACTCGGAAATCCCCCTCACCCGCCTTAAAATGTGGCCTAGCCACCAAGACGGGGTGGGACAGAGTGGGCACGGTATTGTCCCGTCTGAGACCCACGTGCGTTTCGCGACAGCTTACACCAATTATAATATGCACTGTCGCATACACCTACCAAATTATGCACCTCCGTGCGCACCAAACAAATAGCACACTTGCGCACGAACATACCAAGTTACTCCCAACCATATTATGCAGCTGCGCATGTACTACCAAATTATTCCCCTTCCAAATTATGCACCTATAAAATTATGCAACTGCAATTCTTCTTCTTCTTCTTCTTCTTCTTCTTCTTCTTCTTCTTCTTCTTCTTCTTCTTCTTCTTCTTCTTCTTCTTCTTCTTCTTCTTCTTCTTCTTCTTCTTCGTCTTCTTCTTTTTCTTCTTCTTCTTCTTCTTCCTCTTCTTCTTCATCCTCTTCTTCAGCGTTCCGAGCCATTGAGGTTCTTTTCTGCAGATACAATCCGTCTCCATTCGTCTCTCTCGTGTACCTTCTCTTGCCTGCACGCGCACCCACCCAAATCCGCACCTGCGCGCGCACCCACCCACATCCGCACCTGCGCGCGCACCCACCCGACATCCGCACCTGCGCGCGCACCCACCGAAATCCGCACCTGCGCGCGCACCCACCGAAATCCGCACCTTGCGCGCGCACCCACCGAAATCCGCACCTGCGCGCGCACCCACCCAAATCCGCACCTGCGCGCGCACCCACCGAAATCCGCACCTGCGCGCGCACCCACCGAAATCAGTACCTGCGCGCGCACCCACCGAAATTCGCACCTGCGCGCGCACCCACCGAAATCCGCACCTGCGCGCGCACCCACCGAAATCCGCACCTGCGCGCGCACCCACCGAAATCCGCACCTGCGCGCGCACTTCCCGAAATCCGCACCTGCCCGCGCAACCACTGAAATCCGCACCTGCGCACGCACCCACCGAAATCCGCACCTGCGCGCGCACCCACCGAAATCCGCACCTGCGCGCGCACCCACCGAAATCCGCACCTGCGCGCGCACCCACCCACATCCGCACCTGCGCGCGCACCCACCCACATCCGCACCTGCGCGCGCACCCACCGAAATCCGCACCTGCGCGCGCACCCACCGAAATCCGCACCTGCGCGCGAACCCACCGAAATCCGCACCTGCGCGAGCACCCACCGAAATCCGCACCAGCGCGCGCACCCACCCACATCCGCACCTACGCGCGCAGGGCGCGCACCCACCCACATCCGCACCTACGCGCGCAGGGCGCGCACCCACCCACATCCGCACCTGCGCGCGCACCCACCCACATCCGCACCTGCGCTCGCACCCACCCACATCCGCACCTGCGCGCGCACCCACCGAAATCCGCACCTGCGCGCGCACCCACCCACATCCGCACCTGCGCGCGCACCCACCCACATCCGCACCTGCGCGCGCACCCACCCACATCCGGACCTGCGCGCGCACCCACCCACATCCGGACCTGCGCGCGCACCCACCCAAATTCGGACCTGCGCGCGCACCCACCCAAATCCGCACCTGCGCGCGCACCCACCCAAATCCGCACCTGCGCGCGCACCCACCCAAATCCGCACCTGCGCGCGCACCCACCCAAATCCGCACCTGCGCGCGCACCCACCCAAATCCGCACCTGCGCGCGCACCCACCCACATCCGCACCTGCGCGCGCACCCACCGAAATCCGCACCTTCGCGCGCACCCACCCAAATCCGTGCATCGACTTTATTTTCTTTATATAACTTTATTTGCTTTTTTTTTTTTACCCGCAAATTTCTCCCGAAATTTCGCTCGTAATTTTATTTCTCCTTAACGTACTCCAAATATTTTCTCCCACATTTTAGATTTTTTATTATTACCTTTGTATATTCTGCATTTTTTTTTCTTTTCCTTTTTTAAATATAATGTCATAGTCAGGGTTTGATCCATCGTCCTGTTGGCTTAATGTTTCCAGAGTCCAGTTCACTATTGATTGAGCAATCCTGATGTTCAACAAAATCTGCTCAATGAATAATTATAAACACATTTCTTCATATTTACGATAAAACTAATCGAACCTGCACAACATATATGCACTTTTAGAAGACTTCCACATGAGAATCAAATCAACAGTCTGCAGAGTTTCTAAGACAGAATTAAACAATTTTATTTTTATACTATTATTAAACTAACATGTAGCCCCTTTGTTCTTTGCCTGGTGTCTGAGTAATCCTCAGTAACGCCTGGCAGTAAATGTTGAAAACTTGAAGTTGTAAATAAAATAAATTGTTGTCCGACAACTATTTTAATAGTTCTGAATTCCTCAAGTTCCCCTTCATATCTGATGGTAGGGTCTTGCTCACAATACCATATTAAGAATGATATAATTAGATATTGAAAATGTGCTTGTGGCTTATGGGTTATGAATGCACTGCACAATCCCGACATGCTGTTCGAATTCAGCCGCAGGTGATTTTGAAGTATTGTATAAGAAAGTAATGAGGGAAAAAACAACACTGAACGTAAATTTGCTTAGAAAATTACACGCGGCCAATAAATGCTGGGATTGACAACGACGCTTCTATAACGGACATACAAAACACTTATTCAGAATTTCCTGCCGATATTGCACCAGCAAATAAGTTACAGTTAATATTTGTTCAGAACATGCATCTTTCCTGTGGCAACATATGGATGCGAGTCGTGGACCATCTTTCCTGTGGCAGCATACGAATGCGATTACGAGGACTATCTTT
Organism: Cepaea nemoralis; assembly: GCA_014155875.1. Taxonomy (NCBI): domain Eukaryota; kingdom Metazoa; phylum Mollusca; class Gastropoda; order Stylommatophora; family Helicidae; genus Cepaea; species Cepaea nemoralis. The sequence continues at coordinate 96,333 of JACEFZ010017994.1, read as the reverse complement.
ATTACAGCAACACACATATGTGAGTCGTGGAGCATCTTTCCTGTGTCAGCAAATGAATAGAGGTCGTGGACCATCTTTCCTGTGGCAACTTACCAATATGAGTCATGGACCATCTTTACTGTGGCAACGTACGAATTCGAGTCGTGGACTATTTTTCCTGTGGCAACATACGAATGTGTTTCATGGACCATCTTTCCTCTGGAAACATACGAATGTGAGTCGTGGACCATCTTTCCTGTGGCAACAGGACCAATTTACATAGCTACGCTGCATCTACCAAATTACGCATTTGTGTACAGACCTACTAAATTACGCACCTGCATGCACACCTACCAAATTAAGCACTAACGCGTTCACCTACCAAACTATGAACCTGCGCTTACACCAATTATAATATGCACTGTCGCATACACCTACCAAATTATGCACCTCCGTGCGCACCAAACAAATAGCACACTTGCGCACGAACATACCAAGTTACTCCCAACCATATTATGCAGCTGCGCATGTACTACCAAATTATTCCCCTTCCAAAATATGCACCTATAAAATTATGCAACTGCAATTCTTCTTCTTCTTCTTCTTCTTCTTCTTCTTCTTCTTCTTCTTCTTCTTCTTCTTCTTCTTCTTCTTCTTCTTCTTCTTCTTCTTCTTCTTCTTCTTCTTCTTCTTCTTCTTCTTCTTCCTCTTCTTCAGCGTTCCAAGCCATTGAGGTTCTTTTCTGCAGATACAATCCGTCTCCATTCGTCTCTTTCGTGTACCTTCTCTTGCCAGTCGTTGATTGCAAGTGCTTTTAGGTCTGTATATGTATTATCTCTCCACCGTCTTCGTGGTCTACCTCGGGGTCTACGGTCATTTATTTCCTGAGTGTAAGCGAGCTTTGTTTCCCTATTATCTTCCATTCTTTCTATATGCCCCAGCCATTGTAGTCTATTAGCCTTCATGATACCAGTGATTAGCGGGGACTTAAACAGATCATAAATGTCTTTGTTACTTCTTCTTTTCCACTCTCCACTTTGTGTTTCCCTAATGGGTCCAAAGATGCGTCGTAAAATTTTGTTCTCAAAGGTTTGTAACAAGGCTTTGTCTCCTTTCGTTGTACTCCAGGTTTCAGAGCCATACAGCACAACTGGTCTGATCAGTGTTTTGTATATTGTGATTTTGGTGTTACGAGATAGCGCATTTGATTTTAGAAGATGTTGTAGTGCATAGTATATCTTATTTCCAGAGTTGATTCTAGTTTGTATTTCTTCCCTTATGATGTTGGAGCAGTTGAAGACTGTACCCAGGTATTTGTATGTTTCCGTTCTTTTAATGGTCATATTATCTATTTCACAAAGATTTTGCTAAGAATTATCATGCAAAGAATGAGGAAGATACAACCTGAAATAGGGGAAGAACAATGGGGGTTTGTAGAAGGAAAGGTTACAGTAACTGCTGTGTATATGCTGCGAACAGTTATTGAACGTGCTATAGAAGTAAACAAGGATATACATCTTTGCTTTATTGACTATACAAAGGCTTTTGATAGCGTTAGACATGTCAGCATGGTGGATATGCTTGCAGATCTACAAATTGATGGGAAAGACATTAGACTTATAAAAAACATATATTGGAAACAACAAGCTGCAATAAGGATTGATAATGAAGTGGGACAGTATCAGCCAATTAAGAGAGGTGTTAGGCAGGGATGTGTGATGTCTCCAGATCTTTTTTCCCTGTACAGTGAAAATATTTTCAGAAATGTAGAGGATATAAATGGAATCAGCATTGGAGGACGAAACATCAATAACATTAGATATGCAGATGATACAGTATTAATTGCAGACAATGCGCAGGACCTGCAACAATTAGTAGGTGCGGTTGTTGTACACAGTGAGCAACTGGGGTTAGAATTAAATTGTAAAAAGACTCAGGTTATGGTCGTCAGTAGGAAGGAAGAAGTGCCACAATGTAATATACGAGTAAATGGAAATATTCTTCAACAAGTGAATCGGTACAATTATCTTGGAACAGTTATAACATCTGATGGGAGATGCCTTGAAGAGATTAGAACAAGAATCGCCATGGCGAAAGTAGCCTTTACCAAGATGAAAAACATTCTGACCAATAAAAAGATGTCAATTGAAACGAGAAAAAGAGTGTTGAGGGGATACATAGAGCCTGTTCTTTTGTATGGATGTGAAACTTGGACAATGAGCAGTCAAGCTGAAAAGCATCTGATGGCTTCAGTAATGTGGTTTCTGAGGAAAATGCAAAGAATACCATGGACAGACAGAAAAACCAATGACTAAGTACTACAAGAGACAAATAAACATCGTAGACTGATTAGAGAAATTAGACGTAGACAGTCAAAATTTTTTGGACATGTTATGAGAAGAAATGGTTTTGATGAAAATGAAAATGACCGAGAGGAAAGTACCTGGATGGCTTGGCCACATGGCATGGACGAGACAGGAAAACTGAGCTGATCCACGACACTGGTGATCGAGTGAAATGGCGAGTCATGACCGCCCACGCCTTCCTGCATGGCACATGATTGATTGATTGATTGATTGATTATCTATTTGTATGTGGCCAGAGTTTTTAGCCATTCCGTCTCTTGAAATTACCATATATTCTGTCTTATCTTGGTTGATAACCAGCCCCATCTCTTGGGCTTTTTCCTTTAAGTGGGTCAATATTTCCAAAGTCTTTTCTTCATTTTGCCCTATAATATCTATATCATCTGTATAACCAAGCAGCTTGGATGTCCCTCCAATATCACATTCCTCCTTTACCTTCCTTACAACTTTCTATAGAGCCAGATTGAAGAGTAGCGGCGATAGTGCATCACCCTGTTTCAAGTCAGATGTTATTTGGAAAGTGTCTGATTTCCTGCCTTTCTATGTTACTATATTATAAGTATCTTCCATGCATAGTCTGGTCATGTTGATTAACTTCCTTGGTATTCCAAATTCCTGCATAGCATTCCATAGACTATTCCTATGTACACTATCATAAGCCTTTTTAAAATCCACAAAAATGTTATGGAGATCTCTTTTATATTCCCAATTTTTCTCGGCAATTTGTCGTAAGATAAATATCTGATCTATTGTTGATCTGTTTTGTCTAAACCCGCCTGGTAGTCACCTAATATGTCTTCTGAATATGGTTTTAGTCTATTTAGTAATACTGCGGATAGTATTTTATAGCTTGTGGACAGTAGTAAAATTCCTCTATAATTTCCACATTGGAACTTGTCTCCTTTCTTAAAGATAGGTATCAATAATGACTCTTTCCAGTCGTGGGGTAGTTCTTCTGTCTTCCAGATTTTTATTATTAGTTCGTATAGCTTTAGATGTAATGCATGGCCACCTGCCTTTATAAATTCAGCAGCAATTCCATCAGTCCCAGTTGCATTATTGTTTTTAAGTCGTGTGATTACATATAGGATTTCTTCAAATGTAGGTTCTTCAATTTGTGGTTCACATGTTAGAACCTCTTCCTGTGGGAAAGTGTTACTCGGAGCTTCACAATTTAGTAATTCAACAAAATATTCTTTCCATGTGTTGCACATTTCCTCATTGGTATTTATCATGTTCCCATTTTTGTCTTTTAAACCAAATGTGTTTTGTTGGTGCCCTCGTTTCATTGACTTCAGTTCTTTAAAAAACTTTATGGATTCATTTTTCTGGTGATTAGTTTCCATATCTTTGATTATATTACTCATATATTCTCGCTTCTGCTGTCGGAATATTTTTGTAGCCTCTTTACATTCATTTCTATAATGCTCTTCCTTTTGGATGTTGTTGATGTCATTTAACCATAAATGTCTGGCATTCTTTTTCTTAATGACTGCTTCTTCACATTTTTGATTGAACCATCTGTTCTTTCTATGCGAGCGAGACATTCTTCTGCGGTAGATTGAATTGTATTCTTGATGTTCAACCTAGTTTGGTCAACGCTTTCCTCCAAAGGGTTTTGCAGAGTTTCAAGTTTACATTTAATTTCATCTGTAAATTTCTCTTTGACTGTAATTTCTTGTAGTTTTTCTCTGTTATATGTTGGGTGTAATCTTTGTAATTTAGTATAGAAAGCTCTCTTAAGTTTTATTTTAAATTTTGCTCCAATAAGGAAGTGGTCACTGTGGCACTCAGCTCCTCTATAACTTCTAACTTGCTGTATGTTTGATGCATTTCTGTTGTTAATTAAAATGTGATCTATTTTTATTATAGATTCTCTTGTCGATTGATGTCCAAGTTTGTTTGTGTATATCCTTTCTTTGTAATCTGGTACTGCTAATCTGCAGTCCTTTGTCTTCTGCCATGTTGATGACTCTCCATCCATTATCATTTGAAGTTGTATGTAGGCTTTCCATACCGGCCACTTTTTTTATTAGTTTGCTCTCTACCTATTTTTGCATTGAAGTCTCCCAGCACAATCAGGATGTCCTGCTTGGAGGTTTCTTCTATGACATCTTCCAGATCATTATAAAAGTCTTCTTTAATATCATCTTCTTTCTCTTCAGTAGTCATCGTTATATTTTTCCATTTACCTTTTATTCGTAATTTACTAATCCTGTCATTAACAGCTTTAAAGTTTAAAACATTCACCCATAACTCATTTTTAATGACAAATCCTGTTTCTATTTCATGTTTAATTTGGGTGTTTCCTCCATATATTATAATCATTCAATTTTGCTCTAAAGTACCCTCTCCTGGCCACCTTATTTCTTGAATTGCTGTTATATCCATTTGATATTCAACCAGCTCGTGGGTTAGTTCTTCGGCTTCTCCAGCTCGATATAGTGCCCGTACATTCCATGTTCCAAATCTCAAAAGTCCTTTAACGTTCCAAGGTCGTTGTTCAGATAAGTCAGTCCGAAATCGAGGCTCATGTATCTGTTTCGTAACAAAAAAGGTGTTTACAAAGGTGGGGATGTTAACTCCACGCTTCAACACCCAACCTGGAAGACCAGTTGTTTCTCTTTGTCTGTTCTCTACCCTTTGACCTGTCCGGCTTGGGAGGCCCTGCTGGTAGCTACGCTACCGCCGGCATAGCTCTCAGGGTCATTGAGAAACTCAAGCTCCCCCACCACGACAAGGTGGAAACACCATCGGGGGAGACAACTGCAATTATAACTACCAAATTGCTATCCCATCAAACTATGCACCTACAAAATAAACCTACCATTTCTCCTGTGGCAACAGGGCCAATTTACATACCTGCGAACGCATCTAACAAATTACGCATCTGTTTACAAACATACTAAATTACGCACCTACCAAACTACGCACTAGTACCTTCACCTACCAAATTATGAACCTGCGATTACACCAAAAAGATTATTCGTACACCTACTAAATTATGCACCTGCGTGTGCACCAAGCAAATTATGTACTTGCGCATAAACATACCAAATACGTCCCCAAACATATGCACCTGCGCATGCACTATCAAATTATGTACATATCAAATTGTGCAACTGCAATCATAACTATCCAAATTACGCACCCATCAAACATATGCACCGAAACCCGCACCTGCGCGCGCACCCACCGAAACCCGCAACTTCGCGCGCACCCACCGACACCCGCACCTGCGTGCGCACCCACCGACACCCATGCCCACCGACACCCGCACCTGCCCGCGCACCCACCGACATCCGCACCTGCCCGCGCACCCACCGACACCCGCACCTGCCCGCGCACCCACCGACACCCGCACCTGCCCGCGCACCCACCGACACCCGCACCTGCCCGCGCACCCACCGACACCCGCACCTGCCCGCGCACCCACCGACACCCGCACCTGCCCGCGCACCCACCGACACCCGCACCTGCCCGCGCACCCACCGACACCCGCACCTGCCCGCGCACCCACCGACACCCGCACCTGCCCGCGCACCCACCGACACCCGCACCTGCCCGCGCACCCACCGACACCCGCACCTGCCGCGCACCCACCGACACCCGCACCTGCGTGCGCACCCACCGACACCCCATACCCACCGAAATCCGCACCTGCGCGCTCGCCCACCGACATCCGCACCTGCCCGCGCACCCACCGACACCCGCACCTGCGTGCGCACCCACCGAAACCCGCACCTCCGCGCGCACCCACCGAAACCCGCACCTCCGCGCGCACCCACCGACACCCATGCCCACCGAAATCCGCACCTGCGCGCTCGCCCACCGACATCCGCACCTGCGCGCTCGCCCACCGACATCCGCACCTGCGCGCGCACCTACCGAAATCCGCAGTTGCGCGCGAACCCACCGACATCCGCACCTGCGCGCGCACCCACCGACATCCGCACCTACGCGCGCACAAAGTGAAACCCGCACCTGCGCGCGCACCCACTGACATACCCACCGAAATCCTCACCTGCGCGCTCGCTCACCGACATCCGCACCTGCGCGCGCACCCACCGACATCCGCACCCACCGACATCCGCACCTGCGCGCGCACCTACCGACACCCATGCCCACCGAAATCCGCACCATCGCGCGCACCCACCGACACCCATGCCCACCGACATCCGCACCTGCCCGCGCACCCACCGACATCCGCACCTGCCCGCGCACCCACCGACATCCGCACCTGCCCGCGCACCCACCGACACCCGCACCTGCCCGCGCACCCACCGACACCCGCACCTGCCCGCGCCACCACCGACACCCGCACCTGCCCGCGCACCCACCGACACCCGCACCTGCCCGCGCACCACCGACACCCGCACCCGCCCGCGCACCCACCGACACCCGCGCATCGACTTTATTTTCTTATATAACTTCATTTGCTTTTTTTTTAATTCACCCGCAAATTTCTCCCGAAATTTCGCTCGTAATTTTATTTCTCCTTAACGTACTCCAAATATTTTTTCCCACATTTAAGATATTTTATTATTACCTTTGTATATTCTGCATTTTTTTTTCTTTTCCATTTTTAAATATAAAGTCATAGTCAGGGTTTGATCCATCGTCCTGTTGGCTTAATGTTTCCAGAGTCCAGTTCACTATTGATTGAGCAATCCTGATGTTCAACAAAATCTGCTCAATGAATAATTATAAACACATTTCTTCATATTTACGATAAAACTAATCGAACCAGCACAACATATATGCACTTTTAGAAGACCTCCACATGGGAATCAAATCAACAGTCTGCAGAGTTTCTAACAGAATTAAACCATTTTATTTTTATACTATTATTAAACTAACATGTAGCCCCTTTGTTCTTTGCCTGGTGTCTGAGTAATCCTCAGTAACGCCTGGCAGTAAATGTTGAAAACTTGAAGTTGTAAATAAAATAAATTGTTGTCCGTCAACTATTTTAATAGTTCTGAATTCCTCAAGTTCCCCTTCATATCTGATGGTAGGGTTCTTGCTCACAATACCATATTAAGAATGATATAATTAGATATTGAAAATGTGCTTGTGGCTTATGGGTTATGAATGCACTGGCACAATCCCGACATGCTGTTCGAATTCAGCAGCAGGTGATTTGGAAGTATTGTATAAGAAAGTAATGAGGGGAAAAAACAACACTGAACGTAAATTTGCTTAGAAAATTACACGCGGCCAATAAATGCTGGGACTGACAACGACGTTCTATAACGGACATACAAAACACTTATTCAGAATTTCCTGCCGATATTGCACCAGCAAATAAGTTACAGTTAATATTTGTTCAGAACATGCATCTTTCCTGTGGCAACATATGGATGTGAGTCATGGACCATCTTTCCTGTGGCAGCATACGAATGCGATTCGAGGACATTCTTTATTACAGCAACACACATATGTGAGTCATGGAGCATCTTTCCTGTGTCAGCAAATGAATAGAGGTCGTGGACCATCTTTCCTGTGGCAACATACCAATGTGAGTCATGGACCATCTTTACTGTGGCAACATACGAATGTGTTTTATGGACCATCTTTCCTCTGGAAACATGCGAATGTGAGTCGTGGACCATCTTTCCTGTGGCATCATATGAATGTGAGTTGTGGACCATTTTTCCGGTGGCAAACAGGACCATTTACATAGCTACGGGTTCCAAATGTTGCTTGCTGTATGTAGCCGGGGCTGCAGTGTTGGGGTGAGCGCCCAACATTGCTTAAATACCCCAATGGCTTGTGAATACATAACCTATGCAGCAAAAGTCCAACTCCTGGCCTTAAGTGGCGGAACTGTTTAAACTAACAGGAGAAGGGCGACAGGCGAGTATCTGACGCCGGAAAATAACCAGTGTGCTCTAGATGTGTATACACATACATGCATGTACAGACACGTGTGTGCGTGTGTACACATCTAAACTCGAGTGAGACCACAGTCTGCTCTAGCAAAGGAAAGGTGCTGAAGACGGAGGCAACCAGCCAGGAGGCGCAACACAGAAATCAGGATGCCACGCAATTACGCAAAATGGAATATGGCGACTACTGCTAAAGGTTATGGTGCTCGCCTTGCTTTGGACCCCCAGGCAGGTGCAGTGCCGGACCCTATGTCTCGAAAGGGTCCAACCCCAACTACTGGAGGTCCTTCTCAGATGTCCTGTGGAGCCAGGGGACATAAGAATAGAACAGCTGGCCATACTAAACAAAGACTTAAAATAATGCACTGGAATGAGGAGGGAGTCAACAACAAAAAAGTAGAATTAGAAAACATCCTGGACCAAGAAAAAGTAAGCATATGTTGCTTGCAAGAAACTCACCTCAACGAAAATATAGCCTTCAAAATCAGAGGCTACCAGTGTTACCGATCTGACCGAAAGGACAGGCGAAAAGGTGGATACTTACCCTTGTAAAAAGTAACATCACTGCTTCCCAAATCGAAGTCTATATGGAAGGGGCTGAGTATCAGACACTTAATTTTAAAACAGGCTATACAGACCTACATCTGATCAATTACTACTGTCCAAGTGACCGCTCACAGGCACTGACACACTACCATTAACAGAAAAAATGATTACGTGTGGCAATTTCAACAGCCACTCGCAGAGTTGGGGCTATGATCACATGGACCAGAGAGGAGAGAGACTGGAAGACTGGCAGGATGAGAATAGATTCATCTGGTAACAAGCGGTCCGACCCATAGACTTTCTACTCGATATCATGGCACTCTACAACTACACCTGACCTGGCTTTTCATTCACCAGACCTGGAGTGGAACATTACAAAAATTGTTGGAAACAACTTGGTGGCAGCGACAATCGACCAGTCTTTCTAACCGTGTACACCTACCAAATTATGCACCTGCGTGTGCACCAAGCAAATTATGTGCTTGCGCATGAACATATCAAATACAGTCCCCAAACATATGCACCTGCGCATGCACTATCAAATTATGTACATATCAAATTATGCAACTGCAATCATAACTACCTAATTACGCACCCATCAAACATATGCACCGACCTGCGCGCGCACCCACCGACATCCGCACCCGCGCGCGCACCCACCGACATCCGCACCCGCGCGCGCACCCACCGATATCCGCACCCGCGCGCGCACCCACCGACATCCGCACCCGCGCGCGCACCCAAAGACATCCGCACCCGCGCGCGCACCCAAAGACATCCGTGCATCCCCACCTTTGTAAACACCTTTTTGTTACGAAACAGATATATGAGGCCTCGATTTCGGACTGACTTATCTGGACAACGACCTTGGAACGTTAAAGGACTTTTGAGATTTGGAACATGGAATGTACGTGCACTATATCGAGCTGGAGAAGTCGAAGAACTAACCCGCGAGCTGGTTGAATATCAAATGGATATAACAGCAATTCAAGAAATAAGGTGGCCAGGAGAGGGTACTTTAGAGCAAAATGGAATGATTATAATATATGGAGGAAACACCCAAATTAAACATGAATTAGGAACAGGATTTGTCATCAAAAAAGAGTTATGGGGGAATGTTTTAAACTTTAAAGCTGTTATTAAAGATGATATTAAAGAAGACTTTTATAATGATCTGGAAGATTCATAGAAGAAACCCCGCAGCGGACATCCTGATTGTGCTGGGAGACTTTCAATGCAAAAATAGGTAGAGAGCAAACTAATTAAAAAGTGCGGTATGGAAAGCCTACATAAAACTTCAAATGATAATGGATGGAGATCATCAACATGGCAGAAGCCAAAGGACTGCAGATTAGCAGTACCATACTACAAAGAAAGGATATACACAAACAAACTTGGACATCATGCGACAAGAGAACCTATAATCAAATAGATCACATTTTAATTAACAACAGAAATGCATCAAACATACAGCAAGTTAGAAGGTATAGAGGAGCTGAGTGCCACAGTGACCACTTCCTTAGTGGAGCAAAATTTAAATAAAATCTTAAGAGAGTTTTCTATACTAAATTACAAAGATTACACCACATATACCAGAGAAAAAACTACAAAAATTACAGTCAAAGATAAATTTACAGATGAAATCAAATGTAACTTGAAACTCTGCAAAACCCTTTGCAGGAAAGCGTTGACCAAACTTGGTTTAACATCAAGAATACAATTCAATCTACCGCAGAAGAATGTCTCGCACGCATAGAAAGAACAGATGGTTCAATCAAAATGTGAAGAAGCAGTCATTAAGAAAAAGAATGCCAGACATTTATGGTTAAATGACATCAACAACATCCAAAAGGAAGAGCATTATAGAAATGAATGTAAAGAGGCTACAAAATATTCCGACAGCAGAAGCGAGAATATAGAGTAATATAATCAAAGATATGGAAACTAATCACCAGAAAAATGAATCCATAACGTTTTTTAAAGAACTGAAGTCAATGAAACGAGGGCACCAACAAAACACATATGGTTTAAAAGACAAAAATGGGAACATGATAAATACCAATGAGGAAATGTGCAACACATGGAAAGAATATTTTTTTGAATTACTACATTGTGAAGCTTCGAGTAACACTTTCCCCAGAAAGAGTCCTAACATGCGAACCACAGATTGAAGAACCTACATTTGAAGAAATCCTATGTGTAATCACACGACTTAAAACAATAGGGCAACTGGGACTGATGGAATTGCTGCTGAATTTGTAGGGCAGGTGGCCATGGCATTGCATCTAAAGCTATACTAACTAATAATAAAATCTGGAGGACAGAAGAATTGCCCCATGACTGGAAAGAGTCATTATTGATACCTGTCTTTGGGAAAGGAGACAAGTTCCAATGTGAAGTTATAGAGGAATGTCACTACTGTCCACAGGCTATAAGATACTATCCGCAGTATTACTAAATAGACTAAAATCATATTCAGAAGACATATTAGGTGACTACCAGGCGGGTTTAGACAACAGCTCAACAATAATCAGATATTTATCTTACGACA
>JACEFZ010017994.1:80000-82500 GCA_014155875.1 Cepaea nemoralis | reverse complement strand
AATAATTTTGCAGTACATGCCCAGATGCATAATATGGTTGGGAGTAACTTGGTATGTTCGTGCGCAAGTGTGCTATTTGTTTGGTGCGCACGGAGGTGCATAAGTTGGTAGGTGTATGCGACACTGCATATTATAATGGTGTAAGCGCAGTTCATAGTTTGGTAGGTGAACGCGTTAGTGCGTAATTTGGTAGGTGTGCATGCAGGTGAGTAATTTATAGGTCATACACAGTGCGTAATTTGGTAGATGCGGCGTAGCTATGTAAATTGGTCCTGTTGCCTCCGGAAAATGGTCCACGACTCACATTTATATGATGCCACAGGAAAGATGGTCCACGACTCACATTCGTATGTTTCCAGAGGAAAGAGGTCCATGAAAACATTCGTATGTTGCCACAGGAAAAATAGTCCACCACTCAAATTCGTATGTTGCCACTGTAAGATGGTCCATGACTCACATTGGTAAGGTTGCCACATGAAAGATGTCCAAGACCTCTCATTCATTTGCTGACGCAGGAAAGATGCTCCACGACTCACATATGTGTGTTGCTGTAATAAAGATAGTCTCAAATCGCATTTGATGCTGCCACAGGAAAGATGGTCCACGACTCGCATCCATATGTTGCCACTGGAAAGATGCATGTTCTGAACAAATATTAATTGTAACTTATTTGCTGGTGCAATATCGGCAGGACATTCTGAATAAGTGATTTGTATGTCCGTTATAGAACGTCGTTGTCAATCCCAGCATTTACTGGCCGCGTGTAATTTCTAAGCAAATTTACGTTCAGTGTTGTTGTTTCCCCTCATTACTTCTTATACAATACTCCAAATCGTGCCTGCGGTGAATTCGAACAGCATGTCGGGATTGTGCAGAGCCTTCATAACCCATAAGCCACAAGCACATTTTCAATATCTAATTATATCATTCTTAATATGGTATTGTGAGCAAGACCCTACCATCAGATTGAGGGGAACTTGAGGAATTCAGAACTATTAAAATATAGTCGGATAACAATATATTTTATTTACAACTTCAAGTTTTCAACATTTACTGCCAGGCGTTTACTGAGGATTACTCAGACACCAGGCAAAGAACAAAGGGGGCCACATGTTAGTTTAATAATAGTATAAAAATAAAAGTGTTTAATTCTGTCTTAGAACTCTGCAGACTGTTGATTTGATTCTCATGTGAAAGTCTTCTAAAAGTGCAATTATGTTGTGCAGGTTTGATTAGTATTTATCGTAAATATGAAGAAATGTGCTTATATTATCATTGAGCAGATGTTGTTGAACATCAGGATTGCTCAATCAATAGTGAACTGGACTCTGGAAACATTAAGCCAACAGGACGATGGATCAAACCCTGACTATGACTTTATATTAAAAAAGGAAAAGGGGAAAAAAATGCAGAATATACAAAGGTAATAATAAAAACATCTAAAATGTGGAGAAAATATTTGGAGTACAATAAGGAGAAATAAAATTACGAGCGAAATTCGGTAGAACTTTGTGGTGAAAAAAAAAAAAAGCAATAAAGTTATATAAAGAAAAAATAAAGTGGATGCGCGGATTTCGGTGGGCTGCGCGCGCAGGTGCGGATGTCGGTGGGTGGGGGACGGATTTCGGTGTGGGTGCGCGCGCAGGTGCGGATGTCGGTTGCTGTGGGTGAGGGTGCGGATGTCGGTGGGTGCGCGCGCAGTTGCCGAAGTCGGTGGGTGCGCGCCCAGGTGCCGATGTCGGGGGTGCGCGCCCAGGTGCCGATGTCGGTGGGGGTGCGCGCCCAGGGCCGATGTCTGTGGGTGCGCGCCCAGGTGCCGATGTCGGTGGGTGCGCGCCCGAGTGCCGATGTCGGTGGGGTGCGCGCCCAGGTGGCCGATGTCGGTGGGTGAGGGATGCGGGAAGTCGGTGGGTGGCGCGCGCAGTTGCCGATGTCGCCTGGCTGCGCGCCAGGTGCCGATGTCGCTTTGCGTGTGGGGAAACATCGCTGGATGCGCGCCAGGTGCCGTTGTTATGTTAAATTATGTGGACACATCACTTAAGCGCGCTAAACATTTAGGTAGAGCGCATATTAGAAATATGAGGACTGTATGGTGTTAAAAAACAGAATAAGACGAAGGGCTGTGGTTTTTAATTATTGTGTGGGTAGTTTAGTTTATGTTTTTGAGTTTAATCGATTTGATCAACTCCACGGACATGATTTAACCCATAAGGTGCATTGCGGAGAGCTTATTTCGTTCTTCGCCTAACTCAACCTGGAGTTTTGGAGAAACTCAGCTGAGTTGCACAAAATCCGTAAGCCGGACGAGGATCCTGGTGAAGTACTTTAGGTAGATTTTTACGTCGATTTCTTCCCCGGCAGCGCCGTTAGGACTACTTACTCTTTTTCGATTTCCCTAACTGCTGAGCTGTTAGGAGGGTTGTGGGATAGACGTGCGCACAGAGGAGATACATTCACGGGCGTCCCGATCTCACTACGCAGAGACCAGGGGAAATTTTGT
>JACEFZ010017994.1:32500-75000 GCA_014155875.1 Cepaea nemoralis | reverse complement strand
TATATCGCCAGGGTAAGGATAGAGATCAGGTTGATGTGGGACTACAAACCGAACTCAGTCGCATAAGTACGTGATGTGTTGAGGCTGGGGCAATGGCCAACCCAACAAAGGCAACAGTGACTTGGTTCTCGTTGAATAATCATATTGTCAGCACTCCAACACCAACTATAAATTTGTGTTCAGAGACGGTGTAAAGAACGCAGGCAAGGAATTACCTGGGGATACGGTTTGATCGAAGCCTTGCTTATAATGTGCACATAGACCAGGTGATAACAAAGGCCAAGCGGGGTTTGGCTGCGATGCGGGTGATGGCGGCAGCAAACTGTGAGCAGCGCCATCTATGTCTTCTGTACCAGGGGCTGGTCATGTCTGTTTTTGAGTATGCAATGGCAATCCTGACTCTCAGTCGTAAGCAGATAGAAAGGATGGAAAGGATACAGAATGAAGCTATGCGCATTATTCTTGGATGTACAAGAGATACAGCATGCAGGGCGATGCGCTAACTTCTTGATTTTCCACCCATTGAAGACAGAATACAAGTCTGCAGAGCTCGCGCCTACCTCAGAGTTAACGCAAACACACAATATTCATGCATAGTGAAATTATGACGGTGAAGAGCAGCAGGTTAAAAAGAGGACTGTCGTGGATGGGTCAAGCCGAAGACATTCTTAAACAGGTGTGTTCACTTGAGGACTTAGAACCTGGCGAGGAGTGGGTACAAGTGCCAACATATTTCTGCACATCCTTTTCAATTTGCATTCAAGTAGACATACAATGCAGACAAGAAAACCCGGCAGCTGTGGAGGCGGAAGTACACGCGTTAATTTTTGAGAATTCGCTAGACGGTGATGCTGTCATTTACACAGATGGGTCGGTGTCGTAAGTCTTCCTTACTTACTTTCGTGTTGTCCCTGGAGTGGGGGGAATCAACACTACATTTTTATTACCCCAATATTATTGTCCTAGAGAAACCACCAGACTCCGTCCACAAAACTCCGTCGGTCTGCAAACACCTTTTTCTTACTCTCACTCACCCTTGTATCATGCCCCCTCTCACTCCTCCCCAACATAACATACTCCACAACTCTAGCTTTAACAAATAAATACAAAATAATTTATTAAGCAAAGAGTATAAGTGTGAGAAGTGTGTGTTAGTAATGTGTAGAATGTGTGTCGAATATTCTAGTGGGTGCAGACTTAGACCAGGTAGCTGAAGAGCCCAGCCCGATCATCCCAGAAAGGATCACACCACATCTTCATTCAGTCCACGAAGACCTCACCCAGGTATGTGTCCATCCTGCTAGATGTAGATTTCCACCGGTGGCTGTTTGATCACTCAAAAGAACTAGTCACAGTCCGACCCTAAATCCTGTCTGGATCACACAGTTAATATATGTCTAATTTGTTCCTATACTTATAACACCCTTGTCTAGTGAGGACACGAACATACTGTTCTTTGTAATAAATGTACTTCCTGTCTCAAGTGTCTACTGTTCATAAGACCATTGTTATACTAACTTCCTAATAAGTTTATACTGATTTATTCCCATGTGATGGGGAATAACTGTATCTCTTTGTTTGTTCACCTGTCGTGTAAAACATACTGCCACTGGGCTGTTCCCAGGTGGTGTAAAAGAAATTCACTTTTTACTATTCTGTTCTCAAGTGATGTTTGAAACATTAATTTGACGATTGGTCTTCCTCCAAAATGGTGTGGAGAAAACAATTTCTTGTATTCTGTTAATGTGTGACGTTTGATAATCCCTCTTATACTTGTTTCCGTAAACCCTTTCTATCATGGGCTAAGTGCAAAAGATGTTGACCAACTGCCTGCACCAAGGTCTCCATTCTCAGTGACTTGAGTGACCTAAAGGAACCTGTCAACGAGAGAACAACACATTGGGTGATAGCAACTGTCCCTGACCTCCATTGGATGGGGGGGGGGGGGTGTCCGCCTCACTCAGATACATGACAGTGAACATTCTCTGTCATGGGCATAGGAGTTCTTCACTCAGGTCTGCAGTGGGTTAAGATCAGGACAGAGCAAAATGTAAAGTGTAGACCCCTAGCAGACATCACTAGAAGATCCCATCATTGTACATTCTCCCCATCCCCAATTTCCCCAATATCACCCCACTACACAATTCTCACTAGCAGAGCTAATTCTATTCATTACTCTAGCAAGTTTTACCGAGGCTACTGCTTATATTAACTAGGCTTAAATATACTCTCTACAATACCTTAAGCACAACTGCATCAATCCTGGATGACATCTATAACTTGCCATTAAGGCATATGTTATCTAATGTTACTTAAATCTAACACAATAGATGTTCTCCGAATTTCCTAACTGCAGCACACACACAAACACGTCAATCTTAGTCACAATCCTTGGCCACACTAATTTATCCCAGTCTTGTTTATTCACAGCGCCAGGAGTGTTCCCGAGAAATCTTTGATGTTCCGCGGTTGTCGCTCAAGGGCCCTAACCTAGTTCAAAATCTTAATGCAGGAGTTAACTTCTCCTGTCCTGACAGCTTCAACAAGCCAGCGTGTTAAAACCACGTGTCCACAATTCCCCGACATATCTTCTGTCTATCCAAGACTTAATCAAATGTACGAGTGGTCTTTTCTTGGTTTGACACCCAAACAAGCCCGCGTTGCTGCATTGTCTCAACAACAAGCCGCCAATTCCTTTTGATGTCAGAAACTTCTCAAGGTCTCCCGACCGCTCCCAACAAGTTGTAGCTGCCAACATAGACTGTCTTTGATCTAACTGGTAAACAACTGCAGCTGTGCAGTCCGACTTTATTGTTTTTCTGTCCCGGTTAAAAAAACAAATGTAGCTTTGCACACAGGCCATAATTATGATCGTCTGTATTGTTATTATCAGGTTGATACACAGTGAAATCATGACATAGGCCCCCTCTTAAGAGAGTAGTCCATCTCACTCTTCTCCACTGTGAATTCAATCCAGATGATTCATTCCTCTTCTTCAGGAGCTGGGTGTCTTGATAAGAAGTCCGCTCCAACATTTTCCTTCCCAGGAATATACTCAACTGTGAAATTGTAGGGTTGAAGTAACAACGACCACCGCATCAAACGGGCGTTGAGCTTCTGAGAAGTAGCCAGGAACATCAGGGGCTGATGATCTGACTGGACCCGAAACTTAACTCCATACAAATAGGGCTGGAATTTTTGCACGGCCCATACGAGAGACAAACATTCTCTCTCGACGGTCGAATAATTCCTCTCAGCCTGGAGTAGTTTCTTGCTTGCGTATGCCACAGGTTTCAAAACCGAAGCATCGTCTTTCCCTTCCTGTAACAACGCTGCCCCAATCCCAATCCCACTTGCATCCGTTCTCAACACAAATGGTTTGGAAAGGTCCGGGAGCTGTAATACAGGTTTACTGACCAAGGCCTCCTTTAACTGACTATAGGCAGTCTCACATTCTGGTGTCCAGATGATTTGGTCCGGGAATCCCTTTTTCAAGGTTTCCGTCAATGGAGCTCCCAGTTCAGTGAAATGTGGGATAAATTTCTGGTAGAATCCACACAACGAGAGAAAAGATCGCACGTCCTTCTTCGTTTTTGGCCTTGGGGCATTTCTGATTTTCTCTAGGTTCTTCTCTTCTGGGACAATGTGTCCTGGAGTGATGGTGTGACCTAGAAATTCCAGAGTCTGGTAACCAATCATGCACTTGGTTGGACGAGCGGTAAGCCCTGCTTCCTTGAGTCTATTAAACACTCTCTCCAAGGATTGCAAATGGTCATCCAAGCTGCCACTGGAAATCAGAATATCATCCATGAAGGAGATGATGGCCGGATCCTGTAAAGGATCTAGTAAAGTCCTCATCATACGTGTAAACACACTAGGTGCGTTGCTGAGACCAAAGGGCATGACCTTGAATTCGTAGTGTCCACTGGGTGTACTGAAGGCCAGCAGTGGTCGAATCTCCGGTTTGACTGGTATTTGATAGTACCCCCGACTCAGATCCACCTTTGAAAAGTACCGAGCCTTATGGAGCCTAGCGAATAACTGCGTTGGATTCGGCAAAGGTTCCACCTGAAATTGTGTATGACTGTTCAGAAGTCGGTAGTCTATACACAACCGGTGTTCTCCACTTGGTTTCCGTAACAAAACTACCCCCGCATTGTATGGGGATGTGGATGGTGCAATCACGTCATCCTCCAGCAGTTTTTGTATTTCCTCCTCCAGGGCCTTTTCTTTAGAGAAGGGCACTGGGTAAACCTTCTGGCGAACAGGCTCCCGTGTAGTCAACGTCATCTCGAACTCCACCAACCTCGTTCGTCCTGGTTTATCAGTCAGTATCTCCTTATGAGACCTGAGAACCTGGGTTATCTTCTCCCTCTCCTGGGAGGTCAGATCAGGGTTCACCTGCACATCCTTGTAGGTTTCCTGGTGTACCAGGGGATATTCCCTGCCCTCGCTGGTTCCCACTTCTGTCTCCACTGCAACTGCCATTGCCATGAGGTGAGCTGCTTTTTCTCCGGGTCTCTCTTCGTATTTCCGCAAGAGATTGATATGGAAAATCTTCGACTTTCCCCGGATCCGGATCTGATAGTTGGTTCTGGATATTACCCTTTCCACGGGAAATGGTCCTTGCCAACCTATCTCCAGTTTGTTGTTTCCCGTTGGGAGTAGCAACAAAACTTTGTCTCCCACCTCTAGAGATCTGTCTTTAGACCTACGGTTTGTAGTAAGCCGCATGTCTTTTCCTGGCCTTTTTCAAGTTTTGATTTGCCAGAGTCCATCCTTTGTGGAGTTTTTCTTTCAGTTCCTCCACGTATTGATAGGATGAGATTACTTCTTCTGACGTCCCCTCTTCAGTCCAACTCCTCAACATGGCTTCCAACGGTCCTTTGATTGGACGACCAAACAGCAACGTAGCGGGTGGTAGTCCTGTTGAGCCATGAGGAACTTCCCGATAGGCAAAGAGTGCTGCAGGGATATATTCATCCCACCTATCAGGTTTTTTCCTGCGCTAGTTTCCTGAGCATTGTCATCAACGTGCCGTTGAAACGCTCTACTTGTCCATTGGCTTGAGGATGGTAAGGGCTGGTATGTATGTGGTTAGAGTGAAACACTCTAAATACCTCCTCCATGAGTTTTCCACAAAACTGGGACCCATTGTCCGTCAGAATTTGATCTGGGAAGCCTAATCTTGTAAAGGCCTCCATCAGTGCATCCGCCACTCGTTTCGAGTCAATCGTGGTCAACGGTATGGCTTCACCCCACATTGTACAGCAATCCACCATTGTGAGTATATACATGTTCCTCTTCCTAGTCCTAGGAAGTGGACCCACGATATCGATGGCTACCCTCTCGAAAGGAGAGTTCATGATGGGCATCTCACCCAGTACCACCGGTGCTGTCCAGTGTTTTCGGTGCCACCCTCTGGCACTCAGGGCATGACTTCACATACCGACGCACATCCTCTGTCATTCCCGGCCAATAGTAGTGGCAGGAAATCCGCTGCATGGTGGCGGCAATACCCATATGTCCACTAAAGGAGATGGTATGCCCCATATGAAGAATCTGGGACCGGTGAGCTTTTGGGACGACCAACTGACCGTATAGGTTGTCTCCCCTTCCTGCTCTCCTGTAGAGTATCCTATTCTTCATGTAGTACTGCCCCCGTCCTGGTGGATCAGCACTTTTCTGCAGCTTTTTGTAGCAAGGACGTAAAGTATCATCCTCACTCTGGGCAGTTCGTAGCTCCCCGGCATTGGGTTAGTCACAATTGCGTCTGCCTCTTCCGTTCTCGTCTGAGAGCGAGTCTGTATTGCTCCCATATGGATTGGCTCCCTGGGCATTCCCAGAAAGACATACCGGCAACCTAGGATTACTGGGAAAATGGGATCGGTCAATACAGCAGCCTTGATTGTGCCGGTGACATATCTTGACCGAATCTCCACATTAGCAATGGGCAACTTCATGGCCACAGCACTCTTCTGTGCAGGCTGTATTTCCATGGTCTCACCTGTGAATTGTTCTGGGTGTACCAGATCCGCAGAAATCACGGCCTCCCCGTCCAGTCCTGTGTCGTACAAACACTCCACTTGACGACCGTTAACCTCTACCAATTCCACTACAGGTGGTTTTTCCTGGTCTGGAGTTTCTTCGTCGGCCTCGACCTTTTCAGTGGGCTCCACCTTAGGTCTCCCGGGGCACACGATGAATTTAGATTCTCCTGACTTTCTCTTGCAGTCAATAGCATTGTGCGTGTTTGACTTGCATTGGTTGCACCATTTCTCTGTCCTAGATTTTCTTGTGCCGGACTTGAGTGAGCTCTCCTGATGGTGAGCTATCTTGCTGACCTTGGCATTCTCCGTGACAACCTCCTTGGAAGTCACTTGACATGCTGCGAAGTGAGGGCTCTTAGCCTTCGATTTGCAGTCCCTCGTATTGTGAGTGGGTGACTTACAAATTGAACACCACTTCTCCGACCACGGTCGTTTTGGTGTAGAGCTCGAAGAGCTCTTGCTTCCCTCCTTCGTCTTCTCTGAACTATCCTCTGATTTTTGCACATAAGGTTCCCCCTTTTTTGTTCCAGAGCTTTTGGCTTTCTTCTTGTCATGTTTCTCCTGACTTTTGGTGTTGGTGGGAAGGTTTTTCCCCGGCCTCCCCATGTACCTCTACGAACCGTTCTGCTAATTTTGTCACGAGGTCAATACGTTCCGCTCCTTGTTCTCCCAGGAATGTCCTGAGAGGTTTTGACATTTGCTTCTTCAGCTGGTCGACCACCATGAGTTCTTCCAGACTCTCATAGTCATGTGCGAACCCAGCCAAATCCATCCACTTATGGAGATAAGATTTAAGACGCAAACTGTAGGCGGCAAACAACTCCCCCGGTTCTCGTTCGCTGCTCGAAATTTTTCCCGGTAGGTATGTGACGTAACCTCGAATCGTTTCAGCAGAGCCGTCTTTAACTCAATCATAATTGTTCTCATGTCCTGGTGGCAGGCGAGTATAAACCTCGTATCCCGTCCCGCGTAATCCCTGGGATAGCTTAAGATTCCATTTGTTACGCTCCAGACCCATAGCAACTGACATAGCCTCGAAGCGTTGAAGGTATTGGTCAATCTTCTCTTTGTCCTCCTCGTAGACCGCCAAAGGAAACTTCATAGCATGGTACCCCTGTCCACCTACTGGTGTTGAGCCTGGGACTGAGGAACCTCCAACTGCTCCCTCAGTTTCCCCATTAGATTGACTCTTGAGCTCGAGTTCCCGCATCCTGTACTCGTGCTCCCTTTTCTGAGCTTCTTGTTCAGCTTCCAGTTTCCTAGCTGCTTGCTCAGCTTCCAGTTTCCTAGCTGCTTGCTCAGCTTCCAGTTTCTTAGCTGCCTGCTCAGCTTCAAGTTCCATCCTTCTAGTGGCTTGCTCAGCTTCTATCCTCTTAGTTTCTAACTCCATCTTCCTCAATTCCAATTCGGCCTTCCGATCGTCTCTTTCTGATTGACGATACTCTCTCTCCACTTCCTGTATGTAATCCGTTAAAGCTGAACCAGACAAACCCATTCCTTCCCCCTTTGCCCTTAGTTCTGCCCCAGTTAATTTAGGAGTAGCCATTTTTCAGACAGGTAAGTCAGCTGATAGGGTGCAGATTATCTCCAAGAGGAATTTATATATAATGAACAATCACTGTTAATCTAATAATTAAGACCACACACAACACAATCACTCAGTGACAAGAGAAGAATCAGGACCACAGACCTATGCAGACGTGTGAGGTGTGAACAGGTAAGATATGTATCCTAACCCCTATCCACATTCACTCTAGCTGGATTCTCTCTCCAACAATATCACCGTCCTCTTAGTAAAGATCCCGTGTCAACAGACCCCGTTGTCAGGAGATCCCACTGTCAAAGGATCCCGCTTACAAGAGATCCCGCTTACAAGAGATCCCGCTGTCCAAAGATCACGTTTACGAGCCCCCAATAAATGTCGTAAGTCTTCCTTACTTACTTTCGTGTTGTCCCTGGAGTGGGGGGAATCAACACTACATTTTTATTACCCCAATATTATTGTCCTAGAGAAACCACCAGACTCCGTCCACAAAACTCCGTCGGTCTGCAAACACCTTTTTCTTACTCTCACTCACCCTTGTATCATGCCCCCTCTCACTCCTCCCCAACATAACATACTCCACAACTCTAGCTTTAACAAATAAATACAAAATAATTTATTAAGCAAAGAGTATAAGTGTGAGAAGTGTGTGTTAGTAATGTGTAGAATGTGTGTCGAATATTCTAGTGGGTGCAGACTTAGACCAGGTAGCTGAAGAGCCCAGCCCGATCATCCCAGAAAGGATCACACCACATCTTCATTCAGTCCACGAAGACCTCACCCAGGTATGTGTCCATCCTGCTAGATGTAGATTTCCACCGGTGGCTGTTTGATCACTCAAAAGAACTAGTCACAGTCCGACCCTAAATCCTGTCTGGATCACACAGTTAATATATGTCTAATTTGTTCCTATACTTATAACACCCTTGTCTAGTGAGGACACGAACATACTGTTCTTTGTAATAAATGTACTTCCTGTCTCAAGTGTCTACTGTTCATAAGACCATTGTTATACTAACTTCCTAATAAGTTTATACTGATTTATTCCCATGTGATGGGGAATAACTGTATCTCTTTGTTTGTTCACCTGTCGTGTAAAACATACTGCCACTGGGCTGTTCCCAGGTGGTGTAAAAGAAATTCACTTTTTACTATTCTGTTCTCAAGTGATGTTTGAAACATTAATTTGACGATTGGTCTTCCTCCAAAATGGTGTGGAGAAAACAATTTCTTGTATTCTGTTAATGTGTGACGTTTGATAATCCCTCTTATACTTGTTTCCGTAAACCCTTTCTATCATGGGCTAAGTGCAAAAGATGTTGACCAACTGCCTGCACCAAGGTCTCCATTCTCAGTGACTTGAGTGACCTAAAGGAACCTGTCAACGAGAGAACAACACATTGGGTGATAGCAACTGTCCCTGACCTCCATTGGATGGGGGGGGGGGGGGGTGTCCGCCTCACTCAGATACATGACAGTGAACATTCTCTGTCATGGGCATAGGAGTTCTTCACTCCGGTCTGCAGTGGGTTAAGATCAGGACAGAGCAAAATGTAAAGTGTAGACCCCTAGCAGACATCACTAGAAGATCCCATCATTGTACATTCTCCCCATCCCCAATTTCCCCAATATCACCCCACTACACAATTCTCACTAGCAGAGCTAATTCTATTCATTACTCTAGCAAGTTTTACCGAGGCTACTGCTTATATTAACTAGGCTTAAATATACTCTCTACAATACCTTAAGCACAACTGCATCAATCCTGGATGACATCTATAACTTGCCATTAAGGCATATGTTATCTAATGTTACTTAAATCTAACACAATAGATGTTCTCCGAATTTCCTAACTGCAGCACACACACAAACACGTCAATCTTAGTCACAATCCTTGGCCACACTAATTTATCCCAGTCTTGTTTATTCACAGCGCCAGGAGTGTTCCCGAGAAATCTTTGATGTTCCGCGGTTGTCGCTCAAGGGCCCTAACCTAGTTCAAAATCTTAATGCAGGAGTTAACTTCTCCTGTCCTGACAGCTTCAACAAGCCAGCGTGTTAAAACCACGTGTCCACAATTTCCCGACATATCTTCTGTCTATCCAAGACTTAATCAAATGTACGAGTGGTCTTTTCTTGGTTTGACACCCAAACAAGCCCGCGTTGCTGCATTGTCTCAACAACAAGCCGCCAATTCCTTTTGATGTCAGAAACTTCTCAAGGTCTCCCGACCGCTCCCAACAAGTTGTAGCTGCCAACATAGACTGTCTTTGATCTAACTGGTAAACAACTGCAGCTGTGCAGTCCGACTTTATTGTTTTTCTGTCCCGGTAAAAAAAAACAAATGTCGCTTTGCACACAGGCCATAATTATGATCGTCTGTATTGTTATTATCAGGTTGATACACAGTGAAATCATGACAGTCGGTCGTCCGACATGTGAGAAGCTCATGGGCCTGTACGGCTCAGGCCGGAGGGAGAATTGTGAAGGAGGACTCTGGTGCTTTTGCTGAGACCACAAGTAGCCTGACTATGGAAGTCATGGCAGTAAGTAAAGCAATAACATGGCTCGAAACACAGACATTCACTAGAGCATGTTTCCTTAGCGACTCAATGAACATGCTCAAGAGGATAGAGCTTGGGGGAATCCGAAGAGACTGGTTGCTGTCTCTGGAGCGGTCTCGGCTGGCAAAGATTAGTTTCATCTTTGTGCCAGGGCATGCGGGAGTACAAGGAAATGAGCGGGCTGACAAGCTCGCAGGTATGAATACTGTGGAGGGCGGACGCGCCATGGACCAGGCTGACATTCTGAATGCTCTACGAGAAGACTTTTGCGAGAACCAAGTGATGACTGTGAATCTACAACCATGGCCAGACTGCGAGAACAGCAAATTAAAAGACGGGTGGCCAAACAAGAACACTACGCAGGAAGCCAAAGAAGACTGACAAACCAACACAGAACTGGCGTCGTTAGCCGCTACACGCTGCGGGATTTGCTGAGGAGGGGATCCGAGCACTTATGGACAGAATAGTTCGATGTACAAAACTAACTAACTAACTAACTAACTAACTAACTAACTAACTAACTAACTAACTAACTAACTAACTAACTAACTAACTAACTGACTGACTGATAACAATATCTCTTTTAGGTGCATCGCATTGTGACCCCACGAAATGCTGCTGCTATAACCGTAACAATCTTCATTATCAACATAGCTAGTGGAACTCCTATTTATTCTTTCCAACACTTGGGCATGAAGTTCTTTCCGGATAGAAACAAAACCATAATGGGAATTGTTTACAGAAATGGTAGAAATGATGTTGAGAAAATTTATTACATGGTTAACAACGCTGTGTTTCCTTATTTCACATTCTTGATTATTTTCTTTTTCACGGTATTCTTGGCATTCAATATGCACAAGACAACCGAGTGGAGAAAGACATTTGGCTCACAGATGATAGCAACTGACAGCACGACCATTCGGAACCAAAGGGTTGCAAAAATGGTTATGTCAATCTCCGTTCTGTATATTGCAAGTTTTACTCCAATGTGTGCCATATTTTTGTTCATGTCTCTGAATCCACAGTATAATGTGTTTAGTAAATACAAAGATATTGTTATTATGTTAGGGGAAATGGCCCTGCTGTTGGAATCTATCAACTCATCCATGAACATTTTCATTTATTATCGCATGAGCAGCAATTACAGGTGCGTGTTCAATAAATTATTTAAGACAAGGCCATTATAACAGTTCATAGACTTTATGTCACCTTTCTCGTGTTATCTCATCGTTTCCATCCCATATCTTGTGTCGAGGTGAAGAATCAGCAGTAAAGTGGTTTTTGCGTTGTCTTCAATAGTAGAGTAAAACACAAGGTAATAAAGCAGAAGACAGTAAGACTGGCCCATGAGAAATGCTACCTACTGGAGGAAAATTAGACAAGTCGGCCCGTTTTATGCTCGCAAGTTAGGCTGCTGGCCCCAGAAAGAAATTACTCTCCTTACAGTGGCGCAGGAACATAGAAGGTGAAGCTGGCAGCTGTATAGCAGACACAAGACAGCAGACTTAGTTATCTTTGACACAAGATCCTGCGATAAAACTGAACCCCCTGTGCTCTATCACACGACAAAATAATAGAGACACCAATGTATTAACAACTTTCGTTCCTTTCTCTCTCTCTCTCTCTCTCTCTCTCTCTCTCTCTCTCTCTCTCTCTCTATATATATATATATATATATATATATATATATATATATATATATATATATATATATATATATATATATCTTATATATAAATAAGGAGCGTATGTCTGTCTGTCCGTATGTCCTTTGTGCGCTCGCGAACGGCCCATCCGATTGAGATGAAATTTTCTACACGCCTTCCTTTCAGTCCAGAGCTGTCAACTGTCATATTTTTTTAGTGTGAAATCGCCTGCTTACTCAGTATTATTTCATTTTTCATTTTTCATTATAATTGTATATATTTCAGGGGACCTAACTCCGTAAAAGTTATTTCAAGGGGCATAACTTTTCTGTATAACTTATAGTCATATTGTGGCATCGTTTTCAAAGATTTATAAACTCTGTGTCCATAGTTATGTACCGGCATATGAGTTATAATAAATAATGATACAAACTGTAAGGCATTTTTAAAGTTTTCATAAAAATAATGCACAATGCATAACATTGTAACTCATCTTTATTTGCTTAAGAAGTTACTGTAGTCATGCAGGTGATTAGCAAGCGTTTTCATTAAAACTAATGGATGGTGTCTGGAAGGACATTCTTTTAAGTTACTTTTTTTGTTGTATGAATTTAATGAGAACTTATATGACTACTTATGTGAATTAAATGAGATGCTTCCCACCAGGGACTGGGCGAAGCCGGACAGGGTCAGGCAGACAGATAGACAGACAGACAGACAGACAGACAGACAGACAGACAGACAGACAGATAGTCGGTAACGGGAACGGGAACTTATATGACTACTTATATGAATTAAATGAGATGCTCCACACCAGGAGCTGGGCAATGCCGGGCCGGGTCAGACAGACAGACAGACAGACAGACAGACAGACAGACAGACAGACAGACAGACAGACAGACAGTCGGTAACGGGAACGAGAACTTATATGACTACTTATATGAATTAAATTAGATGCTCCCCACCAGTGACTGGGCGAAGCCGGGCAGGGTCAGCTAGTTATATATATATATATGTGTGTGTGTGTGTGTGTGCGTGTGTGTGTGTTTGTATACATTATCTATGGATTGTATAAGACAATACACGTGAATGTTTTTTTCTTTTGTAATTATCTACAACAGAGAAATTACTGTTTGTATTAAACGTTTACTTCAATAAAGAAACAGAAAAAAATATCTGGAAACATATAATATTTAACAATGTGTAATCTAGAACACTTGGGCGAGCAGACGCTTTATATGTTCTTTTAAATCATAGGGTGGTTTTCAGCCAGTATGTGTGGTGGTGGCTCGGGAACATTTCTGTGAATCTGAGCTCTAGGATTTATCTCCAGGGACGATCGCATGAAGTCTTCCTCCATGGCCCTTCCTTTGGTCTTTCTCCAGGGTGACTGGAAATATTACTCCACTGCTCTGTTAGTCATTGTACTATTGCACACGGGGCACTTTACTTGTTCCACTTGTTTCTTCAGCAAACACATGTTTATATATGCTAGACTTTCAGTCACGTTGATATTCTGAAGTACTTTCAGGAGTTTGGCTGCAGTGAATGGACACACATTTAAATAAATTCGCTTAAAAGTCGACAGGGTCGACTTCATTGCACCGGGTTTTATCCCATATGGCTCGGTCTCTTTCCGCTGCGCGGAAAGCGTCGCACAAAGCACGAACTCCGAATCTTTTAGCGACGACCCACAGGAAGTCTCCGAAACATTTAACTCGTAAACCGAAGGACGCGGCCCGGAATCGAACCCACAACCTTCGAGCACGAGTCAAACGGTTTGACCACTTCGCCACAGAGATTGTTTTAATACATGAACCATGTTATTATCCATTCAACAGTTTTCTAATGTTATCAGTTATCAGTTATCAGTTGGGGTATCTTCATTGCACTCCGGACATGTCCATAGGTGCTTAGATCCTCCCCCCAGCATATGCATCAGCGTCTGGTGGCTAATAGTGCCAAGTTCTGCGTTGGTTACGAGGCGCCTTGTTTTCCCGATGTACCTCTCGCGTCAGGCAGTGCCGATTCTTACTCCCAAGTCTTTCATCCTGGACAACGATGTGGATTCACTGACGTCAAAGTCCTCTGTTCTCGCCATATTTTTGAGGACGTTAATAACATCGGCACGATCCATGGGTTGCCCATCTACAGGGAATGCAGAGCCAGCCAGTTTATCAGCTCTTTCATTTCCCTCGACTCCCGCATGTCCCGGGACGAAGATGAAGGTGACTTTACGGACAACAGACTTCCGCAGCGACTTAGTCCACTGTCTACGTGCAGATCCAGCTTCGACCTTCTGAATCATGCTCATTGAATCACTTAGTACACACACGTTGGTGTAATGCTGTGATTCCAGCCATATGAAAGCCTGTGTAACTGCCATCACCTCCATCGTCATGCTGCTTGTGGTCATAGAGTAGGCACCACTGGATTCTTGAACGGTTCGGCCCGCTGACAGGGCTGTAAATGCCCACGCACTTCTCTGCTGCTTTAAAACAGATCCATCTGTATAGATGAGCACTTCGGGCCTATCTTAGTGTTCATAGATGAGCGCGTTAACCTCTGCATTTTCAGCGGCAGTGTTCTGCTGTCTGCACCGTCTGTCGAGTGTGATGCAGGAGAAAGTGCACTTAAAAGCTGGAGGCACCGGCACCCATTCCTTGCCGAGGTTGATACTGGTAAGACTGCAGACCTGTCTGACGACATCTTCCGCCCGACCCATCCATGATTTGCCTCTCTTTAGCCTGTCACCCTTTTCTCTGAATATAGCGTCATGCAGAGGGTGCTGCTCATCTGCACTTATTTTTAAGTATGCACGAGCTCTCCAGATCTTGATCCTGTGTTCCATTGTCGGGAAGTCAAGGAGGTATCTCATTGCTACACAGCTGGTGTCTCTCGTGCAGCCCAAAATGATGCGCATGGCTTCGTTTTGTACCTTTTCAAGTCTTCCAATCTGTGTAGGGCTGACAGTGAGGATGGCCAGGGCATACTCGATGCGTGAAAGCAACAGTCCTTGGAAAAAAAAGTATTAGCAGTCTTTGCTCGATATTGGCAGTCGCCATGACTCTCATTGCTGACAAACCTTTTCGAGCTTTCGTTATGACATAATCGACATGATCTCTGAAGGACAGGCTACGATCAAGCCTCACGCCAAGATATGTCATTGACTGGGTTCTACTCAAAATGCTCCCATCCATTCTTACTGCCGGCAGGTCTGTGTTTAGGGAGAACCATGTAACCGATGCCTTTGCAGGGTTGACAAGGGCGCCGGCATCAGCACACCATGAGGAAATTCGATCTAGTTCGCCCTGCATATCACTGGCAACCGCCTGTCTATCTCGACCCTGTCGATACACGAGAATGTCGTCAGCAAATGACAGAGTCCTACCCCTCCCGTCCAACTGTTGTTCAGTGATCGGCACCGTATACGCGTTGAATAGTACTGGTGACAGTGGTGAAACCTGCGGCAACCCTGGACGTATCGTTATCGGCTCAGAAGACCAACTCTCGCATCTTAGCACCACCTTCCTTTGGAGCAGAACTGCAGCTATCCATCGTACAAGGTGAGGGTGCACTTTCAGTCTGAGGAGGGTTTGCATCAAGTGCTCGAAAGATACTCTATTATATGCGTCCTCCAAGTCTATGGCGGCCGCACATGTCTCGTCTCTGACCTGAAATCCTTCGTAAGCATCTAGAGCAAAGACCGCCGCATTCAGCCATGACTCTTTGATACGTCTGTATCCTCCAAGTGTGGGCGGGTAGCAGCTGAGTTGTTCCAAGTAACAAGCATCTCTGTGTGCTACAATGTTCTCCAGTAACTTGCCAGCAGTGTTCTGCATCGTAATGATTCTGTAGCCGCTTATCTTGGAATGGTCTTTGTTGGGGTTTGGCAGCGGCAACAAGTAGCTGTGTAGCCATTCTTCTTTGATCTGACCCCTCTGGATACTGGTGTTGAATTCTCTGGCCAGTTCTTCCATGTCATCATCTGACATCATCAGTAGGTCACCATATCGGATGCCGTCTGGGCCTGGGGCGGTGTTAGGTGATTTCTTTAGCATCGCACGCATTATCTCAGCTGTGATTATCCATTCTTCGTCTGTCCCGACCCCCTCGCACAACTTAGAGAGTGTCGTTGTGGTCCTCTGTCTGGCGGGCTCGTCTTTCTGGTCAGTCTGTTCTATGTAGCGTGCAAGAAGGGCCTTACCTTTATCCGCATCCGACATTTTCCATGTGAGGTCTGTGCCTTGAAAGTCTGGAATACCCCTACGTTGTGCAGCACCGTTCATGCTCTTATGGAGGCTCCAGAATGTCGTAAGAGATCGCTCGGAGCACACCTTCCGGCAGAACTCGTCCCATTTCTCGGCCGTGGCCTGTTTGGCGCAGGATTTGAATAGAGTCATCGTCCTATGGACCTCAGTTTTCAGGTTCGCCAAGTCAACCTGTGGCATGTTAGCCTTTCTGGCCTTTTGTCAGTCTTTGACAGCTTGCCTCTTTCCCAGCCATGCCTTATCGAACTCTCCATTCCACCATGGTGGCTGCAACCATCTTTCTTGTCTCCTGCGGGAGGGAATTAGTTTCCTTCTTCTGATTTTGCTTATGGCGTCTTGACCAGTGTTGTCGTACGGGAAGGCATTTTTCTTTTTTCTTTGACTCATGGCCCTGTCTTTCTTGATCAGGATGACACAAGGGTAGTGGTCACTATCGTGGTATCCCAGTGTGCCCCACCGGCACCTTGGTGCGATGGTGGGCGACACCAGAGCCAAGTCAATGACGCTGTCAGAGTCACCTGGTCGAGTGGCTATTCTAGTGACCTTCCCATCATTCAGATAGACTAGGGCAGCAGATGCCAAGGCGTCCTCAAGATCTTCTCCCTGTCTATTGGTGATGCAATTCCCCCATTGACTGCCTCTGGCATTGAAGTCCCCACAGTAGATGATATGCCTTTAATCCATATCGAACAAACTCTGCCATTGTCGCACGTCGACCTTCCCATTTCGTGCATAAATGTTCACGATTACAATCTGCACTGGCGTTATTACTCTTAATGCGTGCACTTGCAGGGCATCACTGTTCCAGGAAGACATATCGATCTCAGACACCAGTATGGTGTCGTGGACCAGAATGGCCTGACCCAGGTGCTGCCTGTTAAAGAATCCATGAAATCCCGCGACATTGACTGTTCCGTCGCCGAGCTGTGTTTCTTGTAAGACTACAATATCGTTTCCGTAGAGTAGTTTTTCGAGAATGGGTCGGCGTTGACTAAATGATGCATAGTTCCAGTACAGTACTCGAACGTTTGCGATACCCAATCTGTCACATTTTAATCGCCTTCTGC
This sequence comes from Cepaea nemoralis, assembly GCA_014155875.1. Taxonomy (NCBI): domain Eukaryota; kingdom Metazoa; phylum Mollusca; class Gastropoda; order Stylommatophora; family Helicidae; genus Cepaea; species Cepaea nemoralis. Next base: position 57,859 of record JACEFZ010017994.1, on the reverse strand, counting down.
GTGCGCCTGCCCTCTTCCCACGCTGTGTCCTTGCCGGTCGTATGGTCGTCATGTTAAGCTTAACTATCGCCAGCGGGCGCCGATGATACGCTGAAGGAAGTCCGGGCGCGCGTACACGAACTCCGTTGCGCGGTCCGAACTCCATTTCACCACTAAAAACACACTTAATCCATACACATTTCGGAAAAAAACACGTTCAATTTTACGGGACGAAGAAATGTCCCGCCATTTTGCTTCAAGGGAACTCACTCTTGTTTTCTAATGTATACATGCATAATTATATTACAGGATACCCATGTATGGGCTTCTTATATCGAGACTCCGACGGATTTTGTTATTCTCTCTGTCCATTCTCTTTACATTGTTTGCCTCTTCTTCTGGGTTCCATTTTGCCTGTAAATTATTGATTTTTGTGACATACTGTCAGTTGATAGCCTAGTTATGTGGCTGAACCATTTCACTTGCTGTTTTCTTATGGAATCCCTCGTTTCTGGTACCCCTACTTTAGTCCTGATTTTCTGATTTCGTCTCTTCTTGATAAGTTAAGTATTCTTTTTTTAGTATCTAATAATACATGTTTCTTTACTAGTATTTGTGCCATGTGTCCAATGAGTTAGTTTATTTTGTTGTTCTGTGAGAGTCCCTTTTTTCGCGCAGGAGATGGATATTTTCATCTCTTGCGTGTAATTTGTGTGCCACGATGTAATACCGGGAGTTTTTTCTCAAGAGAAGAAGTCTGTGAATTATTTGTCGTCTGAGGAAAACATTAATTCGGAACAAAGCACCGATAAAGAAACTATTGGCATCAAGATTATTCACCCCAAGTCCACACAATGATTTGTCAATCATAATCACCTTTGCATATAACATACAAAAAGGCTCTGTATATGTACCTCAACGTATCTGCAAAATGCAAAACGACTTCTACATTGGTTAGCTACAGATCTTGTGTACCTCAGAAAAAGTCCATTTCAGGCGGTTCTCCGCTTCAGTTTCATCACCCTCACTATGGACAGAGTAGTAGATTTCTTATTCCTTAAGCAGTATCCTTTAAGTATTCTTGAAATCACCTGTTAGCCCCATATACCTTAGGCATTGGTGATGAATTATACCTATATTGCCCTTAGTTCCTCTATCACCGCCATGTCAGCTAAACGACCGGCTCGCTCGTTGCCTTTTACGTCTGAATAATCCGGTACATAGATTTCAGTTAGCATGACTAAATGCGATGCGCTCAGTGTGTCGAGCAATTCGTGTCGCATGGAGCCAGCCTGAACCTTCTTGAGCATGTTCATTGAGTCGCTCAGTATGCATGCATGTGAATATCTTTTCCGAGCCGTGCCAATTCAGGGCATTGGTAACAAGGATTTTTTCATCGTAAGAATACTCGCTGTAACTGGAAAAAGCATTAATTCCTGGATAGTTTTACACATTATGCTTGCTATGAATATCCATGCATTCCTCTTGTCCCAGGCTACCAAGCCATTGATAAACAATATTTTTAAAAAAGCAGCCGCTGCAGCAAGATATAACAATATCAAATACAAACATGTAGGTATGTGTAGCTCCTACGAAAAGATGAGACTTAACTAAAACAGACACGGTATATACCTTACAATGGAGTTCATAAAGGTGAAACTAAATCACAGACTGAAAATTTCCTAAAACAAGAGACAGTCAACAAATATATAATAATAAAATATTAAAATAAAAATCCACAACAGGGAACGTTTCGAATTTACAAATTTTCATCAGGGACGTGACAACACAAACAAATCTACAGAAAGAACTTAAAATTATAAACTAATATTAAAACACAACTCCTTCATTGTCAAGAAGGCTCAAAAGATGGGCACGGTTCGGTTATGAAAAGTGCTCTTTTTCTACAAAAGTTAAGTCCACGTCAGCTGCAAAAGTTTCATATAAGAAATGTGTAGCCAAATGTGTGCAAACGTTCAGATATTAATATATAAAGAGAAGTTAGCAGAGTTATACAGTTGCGTCCACCCTAATAATTTTAATTCTTCAGACCACAATGGAGTGCACGGTGTATGGATCACAGCATTGAAGCAATGCTTCTCTAACAACTTCATTAGGCTTACGATTGACATGCAGTTAATAAACTCTCTGGGATGCACCCATCCAGCGTGAATCAATACTGTTATGGAGTCCGGAGGGTATCGCATGGGTTGCCACGATGCATCGGCCGCCAAATTTGAGTCGATGGACTATAAAGGTATCGCTTCCATCTAAGTTGAACAGGTGTCTACCGTTGCTAATATGTAGCTGTTTTTCTTCCTACCTCTCCAAGGAGGTTTCACTTAGTCAATGAAACCATTTCCAAAAGTCGAATTCATCACCAACATCTCTCCCAAAGTAACGCTAGGAGTCAATTGTTTTGGTGCTACTCTCTGACACTCAAGGCAAGACTGTAGTTCCTTCTCACATCTCACGCGGTTCCTGCCCAATTGTAATGACAAAAGATTTGCTGGAGGGTGCCCCGACACCCATGTACCCACTGAAGGATATTGTGTATCCCATACGATGAATGTGTTGTCGATAGGTCTTTGGAACTACGAGATGACAAAATTCTTGCTATTGAAACCGTTTCCAAGATACAACAATGTCCTTTCTTAAGATTATCGCTAGCTTTAGGCATCTTGGCAAAAGAAGTCAGCAAGGTGGCTTCTGTTTCTGAGCCTCTCTTAACTCAATGAGTAGTTAATTCGAACTAGTAACATGTTTCTGTTCTGACCCTTCCTGTGATCGTGTTTGCGTTGCCCCTACAATCACAAGCTGGGTTGGATCCCAAAGGAACATACATCTCAATCAATTATGTGCCATGCCGGAAAGCGTGGGCGGTCATGACTCGCCATTTCACTCGTTCACCAGTGTCGTGGATCAGCTTAGTGTTCCTGTCTCGTCCATGCCATGTGGCCAAGCCATCCAGGTATTTTCCTCTCGGTCTTCCTCTTGGTCTGTTCCCCTCGATCTTGCCAGTTGTCATTAAGTTCTCCAATCCATTTCTTCTCATAACATGTCCAAAAAATTTTGACTGTCTACGTCTAATTTCTCTAATCAGTTTACGATGTTCATTTGTCTCCTGTAGTACTTGGTCATTGGTTTTTCTGTCTGTCCATGGTATTCTTTGCATTTTCCTCAGAAACCACATTTCTGCAGCCATCAGATGCTTTTCAGCTTGACTGCTCATTGTCCAAGTTTCAAATCCATACAAAAGAACAGGCTCTATGTATCCCCTCAACACTCTTTTTCTCGTTTCAATTGACATCTTCTTATTGGTCAGAATGTTTTTCATCTTGCTAAAGGCTACTTTCGCCATGGCGATCTTGTTCTAATCTCTTCAAGGCATCTCCCATCAGATGTTATAACTGTTCCAAGATAATTGTACCGATTCACTTGTTGAAGAATATTTCCATTTACTTGTATATTACATTGTGGTACTTCTTCCTTCCTACTGACGACCATAACCTGAGTCTTTTTACAATTTAATTCTAACCCCAGTTGCTCACTGTGTACAACAACCGCATCTACTAATTGTTGCAGGTCCTGCTCATTGTCTGCAATTAATACTGTATCATCTGCATATCTAATGTTATTGATGTTTCGTCCTCCAATGCTGATTCCATTTATATCCTCTACATTTCTGAAAATATTTTCACTGTACAGGGAAAAAAAGATCTGGAGACATCACACATCCCTGCCTAACACCTCTCTTAATTGGCTGATACTGTCCCACTTCATTATCAATCCTTATTGCAGCTTGTTGTTTCCAATATATGTTTTTTATAAGTCTAATGTCTTTCCCATCAATTTGTAGATCTGCAAGCATATCCACCATGCTGACATGTCTAACGCTATCAAAAGCCTTTGTATAGTCAATAAAGCAAAGATGTATATCCTTGTTTACTTCTATAGCACGTTCAATAACTGCTTCGCAGCATATACACAGCATTTACTGTACCCTTTCCTTCTACAAACCCGCATTGTTCTTCCCCTATTTCAGGTTGTATCTTCTTCCTCATTCTTTGCATGATAATTCTTAGCAAAATCTTTGTGATGTGACTCATTATACTAATTGTTCTATGTTGATCACATTCCAAGGTTCCTGATTTCTTTGGGATTGCAATTAAACATACATCTACATCCAATTAATATCGATACAGTCGGGTCAGATAAGACAGCAGCATTAATAGTTTCCGTAACGTATTTCGAAACAATGTCCAACCTGGCAATCGGGTACAAAAACCACATAACTCATCATGGTCGTGTATTTCTCGATTATCTCCCCCGTGAGTTGTCCAGGACTATTTAGGTGTGAGACGGTGACTGCATCAAATTGTTATTTAGAGTCATAGAGCCACTCCAACATTTGCCCATTCACTTCAAATGTCTTGACCACTGGATGTCTGCTATCTTCTCCCTGTTACATTCCCCAGTTCCAATTATGCAGGCGGCATACTGTGTCTCTGTGGGTTTCTTTCAACAATCAGTGATTTGGTGTGTCTTTGTTTTACAATAACTACAGACGATCAGCTGCCACCCTTGTTTAAGCTGTGGCTGCTGATCGGGGTTATCCGGTTTGTTAACCAGAGTTCTGTTGAGAGATTCCTCCTTTTTGACTGGGCCGGTCTTACCTCCTTACTGACCAGTATTTATTATGGACTCACAGAGTACGCTTAATAAGGTGAACCGATGAATGTTTCCCGCATAATAGTTTGCCTAGATTGAGGGATCATAACTTGTGAGGCTTGTATGGAATTTCTACCCTGGTCATGCGTGAGGGAATCAGCAGGCTGATAGACTGGCATTAAATGCACCTCCCGGTACTAGTTTACCCAATGACAAGAAAGAGGTGGTTGAGAGCCTGTGGGGCAAGGTGGATGAAGCAGTGGGACAGACTGAGAACACGTATGTGGAGAGAATAATATGGCGGATGATCGGCTGGAGATCTGGACGAAAATCACAACTCAGAGGGAAGACCAGGAGACCTTTTAGTCAGATAGCAGTTGGAACCTTTAGCAGTATAGCTCTTCGCTGGATGTTAAACGAAGGGACGAGCTGGTGTGAGCACGTTCTAAATGTAGTGATGTCCTTTCTTAGCTCAACTCAACTTAACTCGGCAATTCACTTCCTCGTGTGGATTAAGGAGTTTCAGAGGACGTCTAACATGGTTCCTCAAAAGCTAGAATATACCATTCGGCTAATCAATTTGATTAATTTTTTTTAATGATTCAATTTATGATGTGTAATTTCATCAGTGTGTAATTGTCAAGATGCAGCGAAATATACCAGGCAATAAATTTTGCAATCTACTGTTTGTGTCATCGTTATTCTAATTTCATAAAGTCTTCCAACCTCTACGTTTCATTTTCCATGAGGATAACTTGGAGTGTTTTGCCATTTTGCTGTTTTAACTTGTCGGCAATGACCATCTCTTCCAAGCTATCATAAGCCTGCTGGAAGACTTCAAGCGACATCCATTTAGGTAAGTACGAATTGAGACTAACCGCAAAAGCGGAATAAATGCTTCCAGGACTCCTTCCTGGATGTCTGAAACTTGCTCCAATAAGTATTAGCCCGCATTTCCTTCTGTTTCAGGAGGGCTTCCATCAGGACTTCAAAGATATTTTTCAACCCGGGAAGCAGTCGTGAGTACACCTCATAAGACATTCATTTAATCCTTGGGATAGCTTCATTTTTCCATTGCTCCTTCTCACCACCGATAGCTGTGGCCATAACATCATATCGATGAATGTAATCACCTATCCTTTTCAAACACTCGTTGAAAGGCACTAATGGGATGAAATCGGCGGAAGCTCAGCTTTCACTCGGAGGCTGAGCTTTCATCTCCAGCCCTTTCATCTTGTATTCATGCTCTCGCTCGGCCTTCTTAGGCTCTTTATCGAGTTGTGTCGACATATCCTCTTATTAGCCTGTTGTTTGGGCATCTTAGTCTCTCTGGCAATCTCGGCAAGTCGAATTAATCACCCTCTTTCCTTTTCTTTCTCTTCCGCTCTTCCTGTACATAGCCCCTGTTCATATCCATGTACACCGTTTAACTCGTCACCACTCAATCCAACCCCATTGTCCATCTCTTTGATCTCCCCTATGGTGGGTCTTTTGTCCGCCATCTCTCACGTTCTTCCTGTAAAGAAATATACTAACTACAACGGGGATCCACATGAACACTTGAAAGTGTGATATAAATTACAGAAACCACACCATTGTCTTTTAACATGACAATAGTATTGTTCATGATGTCAAGTGTGTTAAGTGACAACACAATAACGTCATAGGACAGTTACAAATGGCCGACTCACTTTTGACATGGATCAAAGAGTAGCAACCTTCTGTTACCCGTTTTTTTTTATATCAGTGAAGTGGTGAAACCTAAATACATTCATCGGCAAATGAAAGCCCAGTATAATGATGCATGCCTGTCAGTTAAGCAAGTGTATGAGTGGAGTAGGAAGACTTATGAGACAGAATATTCATGACCGGGATGGGCACACCGAGTAGTGACCCCAGCGTCGTTACCGCAGCTGAAGGCCTCGCTAAGTACAGTTCTGTCTTGTATCGTTTTCTTTGTTCTAACAGTATTTATAGAAAACATAATGCACCCACACCGTATCAGTATAAACTGAGAGTTGTGTTATGTGGCATGATTATTATATATGAACAAAAGCAAGAATACTATACAAATTATATCTGTAAATAAGCAATTGTTAACGGACAATAAACAATTATTCAAATGCTGTGCGACCTTAGCAATTCGGTGGTTCCGGTATGTTTTGTGCAAACAGAAAGCGTTCACTTTAAATTCGAAAATACAGTTGTGTTAAAAATGTTCCACATTCGAACAATACATATGTCTATGTATTTTAAGTAGTTGAGAAAAAGTAATATTCTTGTATTTTGTTTATATGATATATCTATGTAGTATATACCCGACGAGATGCAGAGAAATGCCAGACAATAAATCATGCAGCTTATTCTATGTGGTTTTTGTCTCTCAATTCATGTTGCAAATGCATTGTTTTGAATGCAAACCGTTAATTTTAGGCATATATATATCATGTCTTTTTATGCGTTATATAATCGGTCGCCCTAGTAGAGCCTGCCTGCTAGGGAAGGGGCAGGGGATGTCCCTTAGGAGGATTATATCCTGCCGTCATATCTAACCAACTATGAATAATACAAATAATTATCGCCGAAGCAACGGAGTACGTGCTTTGTGCTCGATACCTTTGACAACAGCCAGCGGGGAGGAGAATGAATCGGAGAAGAAGAGGTAGGGGAGAGGGGAGAAGGGAAAAGAAAGAAGATTGCTGGAACCAGAAGGGGTAGAAGGAAAACGGATCGTTTGGGACCTCAAAAATGTACGGGTTGGGTATTGGAATTCCGCAGTGCAAAGCAATGAGGACCAACACTGGCGAAACTGGTCTACGATTTCGATGTCCTGATGTTACAAGAACTGAATACGAACTCTTTTAAGTGTCCTGGCTACACATGTTATATCAACCCAACTGGGCAGGGAAGACATGGGCAGGCTCTGGTGGTCAAGGACGGTTTACAGCATTCAATACTGGATATGAGTGGGTGGGGTCAGGAGAGTAAAGGGGTGCAGGGACTGAGGATACAAATAGGCCGATCAGCTGGAACCTGATAAATGTATATGTAAGTGGGGAATCTTGCATAAGCAGAGAGAGTTGGGACTGGTTGAAAGGTTCAGTGGACACTCCAGATACCAGGTATCTTATGTGTGGTGACTTCAACGCCCGCGCCAAGGAATGGGACAGGTCGGGAGAGAACAGACAGGGTACTGCTCTTGCTGAGGCCTTGCTTGAGATGGATGTTGTCTGTCTAAATGACGGTACACCCAGTTATGATCGCGACCACTCTTCGCTCTTGGGGCGTCTTTTTTTTTCACGGGTAAGATCTAAACTAACAAGAGGAATCTTTACTCAACCACCATCGTGGACACCAGATGTCGAGAATTCATGGAGGGAAAAGAGGGTGGCCATAAGGAATTGGCAGAGGGTGCGGAGAGCAAACAATTCAGTTGACACAGAAATGAAAGAGGCTGAAAGGTATAAAAAAGTAAAGGTGGAGGATTTCAAATTCCAGGCAGCAGAGGCAAAGAGGATTAAGTGGGAACAGTTTATCAATGAAGTCGGTAGGGATGTGACATTGGGAAAATTGTCATTATGTTTTGGGGATGTTGACAGTATCAAAAAGCCAGCTTGAAAGGTTGGAGCGCATACATAATGCTGACATGCGGTTAATATCGGGGTGCACACAGGACACACCAATTATCTGCATGAGGCATATCCTGGGTGCTACCTACAATGACGGATAGACATAGGGTCCTTCGGGCCAAATGGTACCTGAGAGTTGCCGCAGACAGGGATCACACGCTGCATGCAGCAATGGATATGGAACGGGTCATTGACTAAGTCGAGGCAGATGCTGGATGGCACAGGCAGAACAGGTGTGTGATCTAGAGACCATCAATCGTGAAAGAGAGTGGGTTGAAGTTCCAGATGACATGACGGACTAGCACAATGTAATAATAACACTGGGTCGTGAAAGCAGAGAATGGGCAGCGGGCCGCACTGAGTTTGAAGTGCAACAGCTAATCCAGAGCAACACACATCAAGGTGACATTGTCATCTACACCGATGGGTCAGTGGTGAGAAACAGACGTAGTGGCTGGGGCTTTATTGCAAAGGCTAATGGGCGAGTCTTGAAAAAGTAGAGCCTGGCTTATGAGACTACGACCTCAAGCATGAGAATGGAGGTGGAGGCAGTAACAGTGGCATTCGGGTGGCTAGAGGAGACTACTGCAACACACGTTGTGTTCATTACGGATTCAAAGAATATGCTTAGCAAGGTGGAGAATGGAATGTTTCATGTGGAATGACTCTCGTCGCTTCAGAGGTCACAGATTATGAGAATTGTATGGATATTTTGCCCTGGCCATGCGGGTGTACGAGGGAATGAACAGGCTGATAGGCTAGCAGGGAATGCACCTCTTAATGGTATCTTGCATATGGGCAAGGAGGAGGTGGTTGTGCGCTTGTGGGACCAGGTGGAGAAGGCGGAGGAACAGATTGAGAACCCATATGTGGAAAGAATGAGATAGCGGGGGATCGGCAGGGGTTCTGGAAGAATCTCAAAATTGAGTGGGAAAACCAGGAGAACTTTTAATCAGATAGCGGTGAGAACGAGCGGGTAGGGGTAGCCTCTATCAAAGGAGAAGTAAGGCGCCTCCTTCCTTCGCTAGCCTATGGGACACCCTTGGGCAAGGTGGAGTACCCGTTTATCCCCCCGATCAGGGTTACGTGAAGCCATGTCTGCAGGCGTTGGATGAAGATGAAGAGCAGCCGACAGATAGTTATAGGTTATGGTCTCCACCTTCACGACGGTAGGCAGAGGATCTCGTTTTTGAGGAGACAATGGCTACGGTCACTGACCAGTATGGTCACTGCTAGGAAGGAAAGCAATGGCAAACTACCTTCCTTATGGATGCCAAGAAAATCATTTTGTGTGGACTCATCCTTAATCAGAGAAACGGCTTAAATGGGTGCTCCATAGGAGCAGCCTCACCCGGTAGGGGTAATCATGCGCACAAGGTGACTCCAGACCTTCAACAGGCTACTAGGTGCAAAAGATTAATATCATTGAAAGTAGGAACTTGGAATGTTAGAACAATGAATGCAGATGGAAAATTAGAAAACATCAAAAAAGAAATGGAGAGAGACAGAGAAGATTAACATATTAGTAATATCGGAAACGAGGTGGAAAGGAGCAGGGATAAGGACATGAGAGGATTGTAAGATTATTTACTCTGGAGGAGAAGAACAGCAAAGAGGTGTAGCCATTATATTATATAAGCAAACATCACATTCTGTCAAAGGATATCGGGCTGTGTCAGACAGAGTTCTATTAGTAAAATTAATGGAAGACTTTGAAAATAAATGTCATTCAAGTATATGCTCCACCAAGTGAATTCAGTGAAGAAAGTATATTGGAATTTTATAATGACATGGAGTCTGCTTTGAAGAACTGTAAAAAAATCAGGTATAAATATCAAGATGGGTGATTTCAACGCAAAAATAGGAAAGCAAAGTTATGCATGCAGAGTAGGCAACCAAGGTTTGGGCGAGAGAAATGAAAGAGGATACAGACTTGTAGAATGGGCAAAAGAAGAAGAAATGGTTGTAGGAAACACCCGGGTTTAAACAGCATCCTAGAAGATTATGGACATGGAAGAGTCCAGGACAGCAGGATTCAAAAACCAGATAGATTACATCCTGATTAGCCAAAGGTTTCGAAATGCGTTAACAGTCGTAAAAACAGTTCCAAATGCAGACTGTTACAGTGATCACAGTTTAATTACAGGCACATTGGGGGTAAAGTTAAAGAAAGTCAAGTATACAGCAGGAAATCCAATATGACTTGTGCAAATTGAAAACTCACAAAGAAATACAAGATAATTTTAACATAGAAGTAAAGATTACATTTTATTTATTGTCTGATCTAGAGATCCTTGACACATGCCGACGCATGTCACTTCCAAGACATAAAGTTGCTCGTACTCAATAACAAAATACTAAACAGCGCTCACCTTGATGAAACAGACGCAAACCAGTCCGACGGCAATTTCAGGCATTTATTACATGCTCTCGCAGAACAACAAAGAACGCTATTCCATATTATAACCTGCCCCTGAAGACGGGGACGGGTGGTTATACAATTATACAGACTCAGTTCCAGAATTCTGCCATTGCTTTAGGAAGGTCGCTCTTTTCCCAAGGATTTACCAGCCGCGTTTAACTCGTCTAAGGGTTATTCCTGTCCCGGTCCCATCACTGTATGAATGTGAGACAACAGACGATTTCCTCGCTCACTAAGAAGATTGCACCAAACCAGATCCTATCCTCTCCAACACGGAGCCCATAGAAAACACCGCTGTCCTGATCTTCTCTCCTGAAGCGTCCTCCGTTGCCGTCCTCTGACGATCTCCACACTCTCCTTGGATTCCCTTGTTGACGTCCACTTTAGTGTCTGAATGGGAAACTCCGCACATGACTTTCCACCGCCTATTCCGATGACGTCATTCTGTCTAAACGCCATGTGGCAATCCTATTTCAAGATGTAGATGATCAATGGGAAATGCTGAAGAATTCAATCAGTTGTGCAGTAGAAAAAACTATTCCAAAAGTAAAGAAAGTGGGCCGTAAGACATGGATGACTGAAGAAATTTTACAACTAATGGAAACAAGAAGACAGAACAAAAATAATCCTGCCAAATATGAAGAAATTCGCAGGAAAGTCAGAACCTTATGTAAGGAGGCAAAAGAAATATGGCTTGCGAAAAATTGCAGAGAAATTGATAAACAACACAACAGTAAAAATGCGAAACTAATGCACACAAGAATTCAGGAGCTTACTAATCAAAGAACACGTACATAAGCAGGCTGCCTAAAGACAAAAGATGGAAGAGTCATAATATAAAAAGATCAGATATTACATGTATGGTCAGATTACGTGAAAAGCCTGTATGACGATAACAGAGACAAACAGTATGATGTTCAAAATAATAATGAAGGACCAGCAATTTTGAAGATGGATTGCTCTTAATAGGAATGCTCTTAACCATATGAAATCTGGCAAGACCCCCGGTTCAGACAGTGTCACAACAGAAATGATTAATGCTTTAGAAGAATATGGAATAGATAAAGTTACCAATCTGCTTAATACAATATATGGTATTGGAAATATACCTCAGGAGTTATGTAATTCTGTATTTATTGCAATCCCAAAGAAATCAAGAGCCTTGGAATGTGATCAACATCGAACAATTAGTATAATGAGTCACATCACGAAGATTTTGCTAAGAATTATCATGCAAAGAGTTAGGAGGAAAATATTGGTACCTTTCATGTTTCTGGGAGAATTCTACGATTTTAAGAGGTCTCCACTTCGTGACTCACACCTTTAACTTGAGGAAGACTTCCGAGATTATGGAGTCCTGACTCACTTGGAAGAGACCTTCAGTCTAGTCAAGGGCTCAGAAGAACTTGTGACGTAGTCCACACTTTACTAGATGAACACATGCTATTGGAGAACGGTCTTTCGGCTCATGAGGACGTTGTTGATAGTTACAAACATCGCGACCTTGTAAAAGAACAACAAAACATGTTACAATCTTCATTTAGAGTATGGAATACCCCCTCCTGTATCAATTTGTTCCCAACACCCTCCTGGGTTTTTCAGCTCGTCTGGAAATCACCAATACCGTAGGTCTGTCCAACAAGACATCCTATCTAGTACACTAGACCTGTGTGACCAAATATTTAATTAACCCACAAACGCATCAGACGATGTCTATAGAATTGAGAGCCCAACAGACTGACGCACACCTGTGGATATCAAAGATCATGGATGTATGAAAGGGACGCACCGACCAGCGCATTCTGATACGCAGCAAATGGTGGGTCTTTTGCCGCTATCTCTCACTTTCTTCCTGTAAAATAATATAATAACTACGAGGAGACATCAAATGAAATCCTTAAAAGTGTGATAGAAATTATAGTAAAAACACCATTGTCTTTACACTTGCCAATTGTATTGTTGAGGATGTCAAGCGTGTTAAGCGACATCGCGGTGCAGGTGCTTACAGTGACCTCATAAAGACAGTTTAAAGATGGCCGCCTGTCACGGAATCACTGGAGACGCCGACCAGAATGATGGATCGCCAGAGACAGCCGACTATAGGCGCCGCAACCCTTTGTTGTTGGGATCAAACGCCGACCAGAATTCTTTGAGTGCAGGGGAAGGATGTCCCTGATCAAAGACGGATAAGTCGGTATGTTGTTTACCCGATCCGAGAATGAGAGAACGAGAGTTTCTCGACACCTGGTTTCTGGCCATGGCAGTGACGTCATTCAGACACACAGTTCTCGGCAGTTGATAAACAGTTTGCAATCAGTGTGCAGGATGGTTTGAAAACGAAAAGGAGTGTGGATATGTTCCAGTTCTATAAGGGAAAAGAAATTACTATGTCCCGTGTCGATTAAAGTCGACGGAAATGTGTCCATAATGTGAATTTGTTGTTTCGATTCTGAACAGGAATAGATGACATAAGGTAATAAATAGATAGAAATTAGGTATAAATAATTAAAGGCAGTGCTTCTAACTTGTCTGCTACTCGCACAGGAATAATATTACCGGGAAAGGGAGATCAATGGAAGTAGTGATTAATACTAGACAGGCAATTGACTATGCACAATTGGGAGATACTTGCAATTGAGTGTAGTGATGAGGCGTTGTGTGAATCTATTCTAGGAGCGTCGGCAGCAGCAGGACTGATGCATTGCTTAAACTAGGTTGAGTGGTATATCATTAACTCAGCAGATTAAGACCAATGTCGTGGGATGATATTCAGTGAGATTGAGGGTGGTTGAGGGAATAAAGGTAATGTCAATGGTAGGATCTTCCGGTAGGGTGTCTACTGGGGTTTCTTCATTTTCCTTTGGTCTTTCCTTTTCGTACCACATTCTCAGGCCAATGTGATGAACTCCTCTGCCTTATGCCAGAGTTTAGTTCTATGTTAATCAGGATATAAATATCTGAGTGTGGCCTTCGGCCTACACTCACACACTAGTAGGTTTGAATCGGGTTTCTCTCACCGGGTGTTTCTCTTTTCGACAGGTTCTACTGTACCTGAAAACTTAAGGACAACTCAGAGAGGTGGAAAATGGCAATATCACCGAGAGCAGTTTGCTAAATGGCCTCGGCAATGGGACACCGTTAAACAAATCATGGTCTCGTCTGAACCAAAAGTGTTTAACATGAAAAGGCTATTGGGTCAGTGATTGAGTTCCCAAACCAGCTGATTTTAATGAACTATAAACACCTCACGTAACTATGACTGTAGTAGGTATGGAGGTGTGTATAGTAAAGAGAATCATTCAGTAACAGTGTCCAACGAGACAGAAGGTTTGGATATCTGGTGAGATATAGGACAGTGTTCCTAGGTCACGGGATTTCTATAGACGTATCAGGTTCATCGTGTGTTCCGAACTCATGGACTTTATTCTACCATATTCAACGTAATAACCAGGCATCCGGACTATGCACCATCAACTGGAAGAAGTCGACCCCTGGCCGGTGAGACGCTTCATTTGGTGAGGTCCCTCTGAACTTGCTGTGTTGTGATGTGGTATGGCCGGACACTATGATGAAAGATCCTGAACTGACTGGTCTTATCTAGCATACACAATAGACTATACTACAGACAGTTCTATACACATACATTGCACACACGTGACACTTTGCTCTATTAAATGTTTTTATCATTTGTTAGAAGCCAGAGTTGTGTGGTATGTTCTGGAGGAATATGAAAAGGGGTATTGTCCTATGGTAAGAAGTGAGAGAGATAGTGATCCAGAGACCAAAAGAGGGTGTGTAGAGAAAGCTCCAGTAGATTCCCAAGCTGATGATATGGAATTTAAAAAGTGTGCTTATATATTCCTCTTTCCCCCTGGGGACAACAGGTGAAACCGCCCCAATGTTGATATGCATCGAAGTGTACCACCCGTTTTTTTCTGTTATCAGTGAAACCTATAGAAATGCATCAGCGACTGAAGGTCCAGTATGGTGATGCATGCTGTCAGTTCAGCAAATGTATGAGTTTAGTAGGTAGTTTCAAACCAGCAAGACTTAAGTGACAGACTGTTCACGACCGGGTTGGGCACACCGAGATCCACAGAGTCGTTTCCGCGTTGAAGGTCACGTACACGATACTTATAATTTGTATAGCATTCTGTATTTTAACATTACTTATAGGAAACGAAATGCACCTATCCATCCATCATGTGCCATGACGGAAAGCGTGGGCGGTCATGACTCGCCCCCGCAGAAGTCGGATGTGTCGGCCTAACAGCGCAAGAACGCAGCTCTGCTGCAAACAGACACAACGCAATCACGTCTGGAAGAAAAAAAACGCGGGATGAAAGAAGAAGCAGAAGATGATGACTTGCCATTTCACTCGATCACCAGGGTCGTGGATAAGCTCTGTGTTCCTATCTAGGTCATACCATGCAGCCAAGTCATCAAGGTATTTACTTCTCTTTCTTCCCCTTTGTATGTTCCATGCAATCTTGCCCGTTGTCATGAAGTTCTCCAATTCATTTCCTCTCATAACATGTTCAAAAAAATTTGACTATCTACGTCAAATTTCTCTAATCAGTTTACGATTTTAATTTATTTCCTGTAATACTTTGCCATTGGTTTTTCAGTCTGTCCATGGTATTCTTTGCATTATCCTCAGAAACTACATTTCTACAGCCACCAAATTTTATTGAGCTTGACTGCTCATTGTCCAAGTTTCACATCCATACAAAGGTACAGGCTCTATGTAGCACCTCAACACTCTTTTTCTCGTTTCAATTGACATCAGTTTATTTGTCAGTTTGTTTTTCATCTTGCTAAAGGATACTTTCGCCATGGCGATTCTTGTTCTTATCTCTTCCATGCATCTCCCATCAGATGTTATGACTGTTCCGAGATAAGTGTACCGATTCACATGCTGAAGAATATTCCCATTTACTTGTATATTACATTGTGGTATTTCTTTCCTCCTAGTGACGACCATGATCTGTGGCTTTTTTTCAATTTAATTATAACCCCAGTTGTTCACTGCATGTAACAACCGCTTCTACTAATTGTTGCAGATCCTGCTCATTGTCTGAAATTAATACTGTGTCATCTGCATATCTAATGTTATTGATGTTTCGTCCTCCAATGATGATTCTATTTATAACTTCTACATTTCTGAAATTTTAACTGTATGGGGGAAAAGATCTGGAGACATTACACATCCCTGTCTCACACCTCTCTTAATAGGCTGCTATTGCCCCACTTCATTATCAATCCTTATGGCAGCTTGTTGTTTCCAATATATGTTTTTTATAAGTCTAATGCCTTTCCCATCAATGTGTAGATCTGCAAGCATATCTACCATGTTGACATGTCATACTATATCGAAAGCCATTGTGTATTCAATAAAGCAAAGATGTATATCTTCTATAGAACGTTCAATAACTGATCGCAGCATAAACACATCATTTACTGAACCCTTTCCTTCTGCAAACGAACATTGCTCTTCCCTATTTCAAGTTGTATTGTCTTCCTCACTCTTTGCATGATAATTCGTAGCAAAATCTTCGTGATGTGACTCATTACACTAATTGTTCTATGGTGATCACATTCTGAGGCTCCTGATTTCATTGGGATTAAAATAAATACAGAATTACATAATTCAGAAGGTATATCTCTAGTATCATATAATGTGTTTAGCAGTCTGGTGACTTGATCTATTCCATATTCTTCTAAAGCTTTAATCATTTATGTTGTGATGTTATCTGAACCGGGGGTCTTGCCAGCTTTCATATATTTGAGACATGCTGAACTTCCATCTTCAAAATTGGTTTCCATTCATTATCAAATCGAATATCATACGATTCATCAATGTTATCATCATAAAGGCTTTTCACATAATCTGACCATACGTGTAGAATCTGATATGTTTCTATTATGATTTTGCCACCTTTAGATTTTAGACAGCCTGCTGATGTACTTGTTCTTTTATTAGTAACTTCATGAATTCTTGTGTGCACTAATTTTGTATTTTGACTGTTGTGTGGGTTTTCAATTACTATGCAATATTTCTCAAACCATGCTTCTATCGCCTCCATACATAATATTCTACCTGTCTGTGAATTTCTTCATATTTGGCAGGATTACTTTTGTTGAGTCTTCTAGTTTTGTAAAAATACTTCTAGCCTTCCATTTTTTACGACCCACCTTCTTTAATTTTGGAATTGTTGTTTCTGCAGCCAAACTGACTGAATTCTTCAATATTTCCATCGGTCATCCACATCTTGAAATAGGATCTCTAGATCAGACAATATATCAAATATGTTTTGTACTTCTATGTTGCATTTGTTTGTATTTCCTTGTCATTTCTGAACATTTTCCTTTTACATTTCTCAATGTACACAGATCATATTTAGTGTTTCCTGTTAAATACTTGACTGTCTTTAACTCTAACCTCAATGCACCTGTAAGTAATCTGTTCACTATAACAATCAGCACTGGGAACTGTTGTTGCAATTATTAACGCATTTCGAAATCTTCTGCTAATCAGAATGTAATCAATCTGGTTTCTAATCCTACTATCAGGACTCCTCTTTTAAGGTGTTGTTTAAACCTGGTGTTTCCTACAATCATGTCCTGCTATTTTGCCCACGCTACATGTCTGTTTCCTCTTTCGTTTCTCTCTCCCAAACCATGGTTTCCTACTGTGTATCCATCACCTATATTTCCTACTTTTGCTTTGAAGTCTCCTAATACTATGACATAATTTCTGAATTTTTACATTTCTTTAAAACAGACTCTATGTCATTATACAATTCTTATACACTATCTTCACTGGATTCTCCTGTTGGGGCATATTTTTGAATAATGCACCGCTGCTGTACCAATATCAGCTATTTTTTTTTTTTTTTCACGCGTTTCCATCCTGTTTCAGGATATTGCGGTCAACACCAGCATCTTTCAGCTGTATGTTGATTCCTAGGCTAGATTACGCTTATCAGCACGCCACGACTTTCTGAGCGACCGGCTCCATACTCTCATAAGTCACTTTTGCGATTCGAACCACTGCTAATTCTCGTCACGTCACGTGACGAGAGTATTCGGGGTTAGCGGAGAAAGCTGCTAACCCCTCGGCCATGGAGCCGGCTCAATATCAGCTATGCGTTTTTTTAATTAGCATGCTTATTATTAACGCGCAAAAGCAAGAATACTATAACATTTACATCTGTTAACGAGAAAATGTTAACGGACAATAAAGTATTCCTCAAATGTAGTGAGGCCTAAGCAATTTGGTGGTTCCGGCATGTTTTGTGCAAACAGAAAGCGTTCGCTTCAAAAGTTACAGTGGAGCTAAAAATGATACAGATTCGAACACTACCAATGACTATGTAAGGTAAGTAGTTGAGACAATGTATTATTCATGTATTTATTCATATGATATATAGCAATGTATTATATGCCCGATGAGATACAGAGAAATCTCAGACAATTGATCAGGCAAAATATTATGTGTGGTTTCTGTCTCTCAATTCATGTTGAAAATCCATTGTTTTGAATGTATACAGTTCATATTATGCATACATATCATGTCTGTTATGCACTATGTAAACCAGGTGTTGCAAACACTGATCAGACTATAACATTTCAACACACTCTGTCTAACAGCCAATGATAGTGACGTGTTGCATAATATACTTTTCAGTTTTTTAATTCAGCTGTTGCTTGACCTCTTCTGCATTTATTCTCTGTCGTGGAATTTCCATCAGGTGTGATAACTGACTGTAGATATTTAAATATAGTATGCTGGTTAAGCAGTTTCCATAGAATTATCTAACATTTTGGTGTCTTCGTTTTTTTTTATTTGATATAATCATTGTTTATAATTTCTTGATAGTAAAGAAAAGTTCTTTTATTTTTGCACTCTATGTTACATCAGTGCCCACAGGTTGTAGGTATGCTGAATTTTTCCTTCTTCAGTGTTGTGGTATCTGCATGGCTTGTATATTGTATAATATAACCTTTAAGTGGTGTTACTGGCATCTCTTTGATTCATTTAATTATGATTTCGCTATATGTATAGAGAAGCGATCCGGCAACAAATGAAAAACAGGGTCTTAGTCCTTATTTATCCGTTCATACGTATCTTCTGTTTTTTTCCAATTGGCATTGCTGCTAATGGTTTCCATTAATTATTTTTTTTATTATTCTGAGATCTTTACAATCAACGTTGATATATCTCAACAATTGTATAATTGCATCATTTTTTTATTTTATCAAATGACTTTGTAAAATACACAAATCTCACATGTATGTCTGTTTGTTCACCGTTCTCTGTGTTAGTGCTCGTAATGTGTGCATTCCACTGTTTTTAATGTTCCTTCAACAAACAGAAACGTTGCTTCATATATGTCCATTGATGTACATGTTCTTTCTAGTCCTTTTCATTTTATATAGCTCAGGGTAGATTCTTGGTGGCTTGGCAATCCTTACATTCAATAAGAAAATTCGTCATCGAGTACTGTACAAAATAGTTACAATGATATAAAAGAAATATATATCATAGACGTATATTGATGAAGCTTATATCGGACATTACACAATATATCAAAGCAACAAAACGCCAGAAATAAAGAAAACTGAAAATAATAGATGAATGATAGGGAGAATTACACAACTGATAGATACTGCTACTGAGTAAGTGTGTAGCGCGATACTGTGAGCTGTGAGTTTCGTGTGAAATGCATTTGAATCTGTCCAAGGTCTTTTGGAACGTGACTGCATGTTCGGAGCGATGACAGCTGGCTATGTCCCAGAGTTGACCGGTTTTTGCCTTATGCAGAAATGCGTGGCTGCTGGGCTTCTGGTTGACTGCCACTACCATGAACCATATTTTCGTGGACTGTGTGGGTGAACATCTAGGAAACATCCAGATGGGAAAATGACTGCCGATTCCATCAGAGATGAACTGGGTGTTTCGTGGGGGACTATTGGCGGTGGCATTATGCACAGTGTATCTGTGCGGGCTATTTTTTGTCGAGACTCCTGTTGTATCCAATTTTCACATTGGGCAGTGGGGAGCGTTTTGTGTGATATTCACTGGTACAGGAACGGAGCATAATGGGAACTACTCGTCGTTGTTGTGAAGTTTGAACCACGACTAACTAACTAACTAACTAACTAACCAACTAACTAACTAACTAACTAACTAACTAACTAACTAACCAACCATCTATCTATCTAACTAACTAACTAACTAACTAACCAACCAACTATCTAACCAACTAACTAACTAACTAACTAACTAACCAACCAACTATCTAACTAACTAACTAACTAACTAACTAACCACCATCTATCTAACTAATTAACTAACTAACTAACTAACTAACTAAGCAACGATCTATCTAACTAACTGACTAACTAACTAACTAACTAACTAACTAACTAACAAACCAACTATCTATCTAACTAACTAACTAACTAACTAACTAACTAACTAACTAACCAACCATCTATCTAACTAACTAACTAACTAACTACCTAACTAATTAACTAACTAACTAACCAACCAACTATCTAACTAACTAACTAACTAACTAACCAACCAACTATCTAACTAACTAACTAACTAACTAACTAACCAACCATCTATCTAACTAATTAACTAACTAACTAACTAACCAACCATCTAACTAACTGACTAACTAACTAACTAACTAACTAACTAACTAACAAACCAACTATCTATCTAACTAACTAACTAACTAACTAACCAACCATCTATCTAACTAACTAACTACCTAACTAATTAACTAACTAACTAACTAACTGACTAACTAACTAACTAACTAACTAATTAACCAACCATCTATCTAACTATCTAACTAACTAACTAACTAACTAACTGACTAACTAACTAACTAACTAACTAACTAACTAAGTAACTAACCAACCATCTATCTAACTAACTAACTAACTAACTAACCAACCATCTATCTAACTAACTAACTAACTAACTAACTGATAGATACTAGAAGAGCATGTGAACAAAAGCATGATTAAAATAAAAGAATACATAGGGTACTAGTACGAACATGTAAGACAGCGAAAGAAGTCTGTCTAAGTACAAAGATGTTAAGGAACAACACAGTCTATGTATAGAAGGATACATGAATTATCGGGCACGAGAAAATATGCAAGAAGTAGCTGTTTTTAAAGAAAAGAAGGTAACATATAAATGAAGGTAAATAACCGTCCTTGTCGTTGGTCATTCCCTGATATATATATAATATATATATATATATATATATATATATATATATATATATATATATATATATATATATATATATATATATATTATATATATATATATATATATATATTTATATACAATACACATATTGTTCACGTGCACCTATTGTGATCGAACATTTACAGCGCGAACTGGCGTATCAGTCACATGCGCTACCGCAATGGGTAAAGCTATGATGCCTTTTTGAAGCACAAACGATCGTCAAGGTGCCAGTGGGGATATATATATGCATATATATATGCATATATATATATATATATATGCATATAATATCCCCACTGGCACCTTGACGATCGTTTGTGCTTCAAAAAGGCATCATAGCTTTTACCCATTGCGGTAGCGCATGTGACTGATACGGCCAGTTCGCGCTGTAAATGTTCGATCACAATAGGTGAACGTGAACAATATGTATATTGTATATAAATATATATATATATATATCAGGGAATGACCAACGACAAGGACGGTTATTAGTACCCTATGTATTCTTTTATTTTAATCATGCTTTTGTTCACATGGTCAGGTCTTAGTCAGATATGATTGAGCTACCGTATAACAGTAGGCGGTACTACCTGGTTTCTGTTAGCGCTGAACGTTGGGCGGCGCTTACCAAACCCGACACCCCACATTGTGCCAACGGCTTTCGGGCGGAAGAGCGCAATTGGGAGGGTACAAGCCTTACCCTGGTGCGAGGAAATGCAAGCTAAAGACAAAATGTCATGGCAGGGCAGACCAGGCCCTAAGCCTTGGTTGGCGACTGGTCTAGGATCGAAGCTCCGACAGGCGGACAGTTAGAGCATTGCTTTGCTGATCCGGCAGCTTCTGCAGCTTGTCTTGTTCCAGATGTAGGGGTGTTACCTTTCCTCTGGAGTAAACTAGGCAGGCCGAGAGAGGGATCATGCTGCATGGGCAACACATGATCTCTATATTTTAGCCCAGGCTTTGTGCTATGGAGAGGCAATAACTCCATCCCTGGTCTTAACTGGTCTCGGAATCAAAGCGAGAGGCAACTGTTACGGGTTATAAGTCCTTGTCAGTTGGCGTAGACATGGGGCGCCACGCGTTGCCTCTGACGGTGGGAGACACCTATAGGTGTCACTGATCAGCTACCGCCCGCCTCAAGCTGGGCAGCCCCCAGCCAATTGGGTGCTGATCCGCCACAGCCTGCCTGCTTCAATGGGTGCTTGGGGCTAGGACAAAATCTGAATCGCAGGCTGTAAAACCAATGCACCAGGTACAAACAAAAATAAAAATAGAAACCTCAAGCTACGGCTTGCAACCTGGAACGTGAGAACCATGTGTCCAGGATTTTCCACTGACTTGACCAATATTGACGATGTGAGAAAAACGGCTGTGATTGATGCCGAACTCAATCGTCTAAACATTGATATTGCTGGCCTGCAGGAGACTCGCCTCGCTGAGGAAGGGTCACTCAGGGAAAACAACTACACCTTTTTCTGGAAGGGTAGAGGGCAGGCAGAAAAAAGGCAACACGGTGTGGGCTTTGCAGTGAAGAATTCGCTACTGGGAATGATTGAAATTCCAGCAGGAGGAAATGAAAGACTATTATCCCTGCGCTTGGCAACCTCTTGTGGGTTTGCCACCATTATTACTGCATATGCACCGACACTCGATTCCTCTGATGATGTGAAGGATTCGTTCTATGAGGAGTTAGACTCCGTGATCAAGGCAGTTCCAAAATCTGACTACATTTATATGCTCGGTGATTTCAATGCTCGTGTGGGCAAGGACTCGAGTTCATGGCCAGTGTGCCTTGGAAAATACAACATCGGTCGCATGAATGAAAATGGGCAAAGGCTGCTGGAGCATTGCACCAGTAATGACCTATGTATTACAAACTCCTTTTTTAAAACAAAAGAGATGCATAAGGTCACATGGAAACATCCAAGATCCGGCCATTGGCACCAGCTGGACTTCATCATCACACGGAGACAACATCTGAACCATATATCATTGACTCGTAGTTACCACAGTGCTGACTGTGATACGGATCATTCTTTGGTTGTTGCAAGGGTTAGACTGAGACCAAAGAGAATCTACACAGCTAAACACAAATCTAGCCTCAGGATTAATATTATTAACACTCATGATCCTGAAAAGTGCTTTCAGTTTCAACAGCAACTTGAAGACGCTTTCACTGATACACCAGAAAATTGTACAGTAAATGAAAAGTGGGGTCAAATTAAGGAAACTCTTTATAAAACTGCCGTAGGGGTTTACGGCACTGTGGATCATAAGAGGCAGGACTGGTTTGCGGCCAACAGCGAGACTCTGCAGCCCTTGATTGATAAGAAGAAGAAAGCTCTCTTAAGAAACAAGGAAAGACCAACGCGTAACACTCTGAGTGAGCTTAGGCAAGCTAGGAAGGATGTGCAAAAGGCTGCCAGGCAGTGTGCAAATGATTATTGGATCAAGTTATGTGAGTCCATTCAAATCGCAAGTGATAAGGGAGACATAAGAAGCATGTATGAAGGAATAAAGAAAGCCTGCGGTCCAGTGATCAAAAGAAGTGCACCATTGAAAACCTTGACTGGAGAAATCATCACTGATAAGAAACAGCAGATGGACAGATGGGTAGAGCACTATTTGGAGCTTTACTCAAGTGAGACCAAACTAGCGGATGATGCCCTCAACGCCATAGAGGCTCTACCAACTCTTGACCACCTGGACACACTTCCCACCATAACAGAAGTTAAGTGTGCTATAAATGAACTTGCATCTGGCAAGGCTCCAGGTAAGGATGGGATTCCAATAGAGGTTATCAGGAGTGGGCAAGACACACTCACTATACAGATCCACCAGCTAATAGAGCTATGCTGGCGTGAAGGACAAGTCCCACAGGATTTCAAAGATTCAAGCATCATAACACTGTACAAGAACAAGGGCGATCGGAGCGACTGCAACAACTATAGGGGTATCTCACTTCTGTGTATTGTTGGAAAAGTATTTGCCAGAATTGTTCTGCGCAGACTTCAAGTCCTAGGAGATCAAGTCTACCCCGAATCACAGTGTGGCTTTCGACAGAACCGGTCTACCACTGATATGATATTCTCATTGCGACAAATGCAAGAAAAATGCCGTGAACAGAATCAACCACTGTTTATTGCCTTCATCGACCTCACAAAGGCATTTGATTTGGTCAGTCGTGAGGGTCTGTTCAAGGCACTAAAGAAGATTGGCTGCCCACCAACTCTTCTGTCCATTGTGGAATCGTTCCACACAGGCATGAAGGGTATAATCAAGTTTGATGGTGCAACTTCTGAAGAATTTGAAATCAAGAGTGGAGTTAAGCAAGGTTGTGTACTAGCTCCCACCCTCTTTGGAATATACTTTTCACTTCTACTGAAATATGCATTTCATGATCAGGATGGTGGCATATACATTCACTCACGCTCAGATGGCGGCCTCTACAATGCTCAGAGATTGAAGGCTAAGACCAAAATTAGGAGAGTACTGATCAGAGAGTTGCTTTTTGCAGATGATGCTGCAGTTACGACCCACTCTGAGGAAGAATTGCAATGTCTACTATCTGCATTCTCCAATGCTTGTTCTGAATTTGGTTTAACAATTAGCAAAAAGAAGACACAGATTATGTCACAAGGTGCACATGGGGTACCATCAATCTTTATTGACGACGCCGAACTAGAGATAGTAGACCATTTTACATATCTAGGATCAGTGGTAAATAGCAAATTATCCCTAGATCAGGAAATCAACATCCGGATTGGTAAGGCAGCAACAACAATGAACAGGTTAAGAAAAAGAGTCTGGGAGAACAGGAAGCTTACTGCCAAAACAAAAGTCCTTGTCTATCAAGCCTGTGTCCTTAGTACTCTTCTCTATGGCAGTGAAACCTGGACAACTTACTCACACCAAGAGAACAACTTAAACAGCTTTCATATGCGGTGTCTGCGAAGAATTCTTGGTATTAAGTGGCAAGACAAAATCACAAATACTGAAGTATTGGAAAGATCAGGTTGTGTGACAGTTTATTCCATGCTCAGTCTTCGTAGACTTAGATGGATAGGACATCTTAGGAGGATGGATGATGGTAGAATACCAAAGGATATCTTTTTTGGTGAATTACAGATGGGTAAGAGATCTCAGGGTCGGCCTCTACTACGATACAAAGATGTGTGTAAGCGGGACATGATTGATACAGGCATTGATAATGCACATTGGGAGCAAGTCGCCGCTGAACGTGTTGCATGGAGGGCAAATATCAGAAATGGAATAAAGTCAAAGGAGAAAATTATTGCAGAAAAGTCACACACCAAGCGTTTGAGACGTAAGATGGTGCATGATGGTGGAAATGACCACGTGTTCACATGCAC
>JACEFZ010017994.1:0-30000 GCA_014155875.1 Cepaea nemoralis | reverse complement strand
CGCACAAACACGCACGTGCGCAAACACATATATTGGAGAACTCTCGCGTGAACCCACATCCACAATGCATACGCACTTCATTTCGATTCGCACTTGCTCATTGACCTATACATACATGTTCTCACGCGCGCGTTCACATACAAACGCATACAAATCACACGCGTATACCTTGTGGGAGCAGAAAACACAAGCAACTATTGACAATTTTGCATTGTTTTTACTTATTAATAAGGTCAATCCATCAGCCGCCACCCAGAGACCTCGCGGAGTAATAGAGCACACTACTTTCTCTAGATTGTTGATCATAGTCATCATGCAGTAGGTAGGCCTCATGTAGTAGGTAGGCCACATGTAGTAGGCAGGCCACATGTAGTAGGTAGGCCGCATGTAGTAGGTAGGCCGCAGTAGGTAGGCCACATGTAGTAGGTAGGCCACAAGTAGTAAGTAGGCCACAGTAGGTAGGTCACATGTAGTAGGTAGGCCACATGTAGTAGGTAGAACACATGACGTAGGTAAGCCACATGTCGTAGGTAGAACACATGACGTAGGTAAGCCGCGTGTTGTAGGTAGACCACATGTTGTAGGTATAACACGTGACGTAGGTAGGCAACATGTAGTAGGTAGGCCACATGTAGTAGGTAGGCCACATGTAGTAGGTAGGCCACATGTAGTAGGTAGGCAACATGAAGTAGGTAGGTAGTAGGTAGGCCACATGTAGTAGGCAGGTAGTAGGTAGGCCGCATGTAGTTGGTAGGTAGTAGGTAGGCCGCATGTAGTATGTAGGTCACATGTAGTAGGTAGGTAGTAGGTAGACCACATGTAGAAGGTAGGCAACATGTAGTAGGTAGACCACATGTAGTAGGTAGGTAGTAAGTAGGCCGCATGTAGTAGGTAGGCCGCATGTAGTAGGTAGGTGGTAGGTAGGCCGCATGTAGTAGGTAGGCCACATGAAGTAGGTAGGCCGCATGTAGTAGGTACGTCACATGTAGTAGGTAGGCCACAAGTAGTAGGTAGGCCACATGTAGTTGGTAGGCCGCGTGTAGTAGGTAGGCCACATGTAGTAGGTAGGCCACATGACGTAGGTAGGCCACATGTCGTAGGTAGAACACATGACGTAGGTAAGCCGCGTGTTGTAGGTAGACCACATGTTGTAGGTATAACACGTGACGTAGGTAGGCAACATGTAGTAGGTAGGCCACATATAGTAGGTAGGCCACATGACGTAGGTAGGCCACATGACGTAGGTAGGCTGCATGTAGTAGGTAGGCAACATGAAGTAGGTAGGTAGTAGGTAGGCCACATGTAGTAGGCAGGTAGTAGGTAGGCCGCATGTAGTTGGTAGGTAGTAGGTAGGCCGCATGTAGTAGGTAGGTCACATGTAGTAGGTAGGTAGTAGGTAGACCACATGTAGAAGGTAGGCAACATGTAGTAGGTAGACCACATGTAGTAGGTAGGTAGTAAGTAGGCCGCATGTAGTAGGTAGGCCGCATGTAGTAGGTAGGTAGTAGGTAGGCCGCATGTAGTAGGTAGGCCACATGAAGTAGGTAGGCCGCATGTAGTAGGTACGCCACATGTAGTAGGTAGGCCACGAGTAGTAGGTAGGCCACATGTAGTTGGTAGGCCGCGTGTGGTAGGTAGGCCACATGTAGTAGGTAGGCCACATGACGTAGGTAGGCCACATGTCGTAGGTAGAACACATGACGTAGGTAAGCCGCGTGTTGTAGGTAGACCACATGTTGTAGGTATAACACGTGACGTAGGTAGGCAACATGTAGTAGGTAGGCCACATGTAGTAGGTAGGCCATATGACGTAGGTAGGCCACATGACGTAGGTAGGCTGCATGTATTAGGTAGGCCACATGACGTAGGTAGGCCGCGTGTAGTAGGTAGGCAACATGTAGTAGGTAGGCCACATGTAGTAGGTAGGCCACATGTAGAAGGTAGGCCACATGACGTAGGTAGGCCACATGGTGTAAGTAGGCACCGTTTATTAGGTAGGCCACATGTAGTAGGTATGCCACATGACGTAAGTAGGCCACATGACGTAGGTAGGCCGCATGTAGTAGGTAGGCCGCATGTAGTAGGTAGGCCATATGTAATAAGTAGGCCGCATATATTAGGTAGGCCGCAGTAGGTAGGCCACATGTAGTAGGTAGGCCACATTTAGTAGGTAGTCCACATGTAGTAGGTAGGCCGCATGTAGTAGGTAGGCCACATGTAGTAGGTAGGTCACATGAAGTAGGTAAGTAGTAGGTAGGCCACATGTAGTAGGTAAGTAGTAGGTAGGCCGCGTGTAGTTGGTGGGTAGTAGGTGGGCCGCATGTAGTAGGTAGGCCACATGAAGTAGGTAGGCCGCATGTAGTAGATAGGCCGCATGTAGTAGATAGGCCGCATGTAGTAGGTAGGTCACATGTAGTAGGTAGGTAGTAGGTAGGCCGCATGTAGTAGGTAGGCCACATGAAGTAGGTAGGCCGCATGTAGTAGGTACGCCACATGTAGTAGGTAGGCCACAAGTAGTAGGTAGGCCACATGTAGTTGGTAGGCCGTGTGTAGTAGGTAGGCCACATGTAGTAGGTAGGCCACATGACGTAGGTAGGCCACATGTTGTAGGTAGAACACATGACGTAGGTAAGCCGCGTGTTGTAGGTAGACCACATGTTGTAGGTATAACACGTGACGTAGGTAGGCAACATGTAGTAGGTAGGCCACATGTGGTAGGTAGGCCACATGACGTAGGTAGGCCGCATGTAGTAGGTAGGCCGCATGTAGTAGGTAGGCCACATGTAGTAGGTAGGTAGTAGGTAGTATCGGTCTCCGTAGCCAAAGGCTTGCGAGCGAGGCTCGTGAGCCGCTTATCAGCCGTTAGAAACGCAGACGCGTCCGATTTGTGCAGCAGACCGTGTCGCGTTGTGTTATAACGTGTTGGTATGGGAGACGGTCGTTCAAAAAGCCATGACAAACTACTGAGCATAATATTACCTAGCACATCAACAGCAGTAGATGTACTTTAGGGGTTTGGGGCCAAAAGGGTCGGTGGCACCACAGGAGCGCCAAAACAACAGCCCCCTAGGGATCCAACCCCCGGGCCCCCCCCCCCCCCCCCCTAGGCCCCGGGGCGCCATCCTCCCGGAGCGCACACACGGGTCGCCTACAGGCGACCGAGCCGCTGATTTAGAGGCTATCATCCGCAGACATACCAAGATGCGCACCGCGAAGAACAACTGTAAGTGGCTACGGCTACATTCCACAGAGCCCTGCAATCGTAGCTGTATGAGGGACTACTGCAAAGTCCATGCAGTGATAATACGGAAGGGTTCATTTATTAAACCATGTCGGAAATGTGGGAAGGGGGTCAACAACCTCCTAGAACTATGTAAAGAATGTGGATATGACAAGGAGTATCACCGAATCTGGTATGAAGAGAATGTAAAGGACTATAATGCAGAGATTCGACGAATTGCTAAGATTATAGTGGATTGAACTTTCAATTAGAGAGATGTGAAGTCATCAGTGTACTTACACACCTACCTGTTAGAGACTGACGGATCTGTGTATTTAGCCATGCCTACGCTGAATCAATTGAAACAGCAAGCCCGCGAGTATGGCATGCCATACAGTGGGAGGAGGAAGGCCGTTCTTGAGGGGGAAATATTCAGAGTGCGCGAGATGGCTATGGACTCCCTGCTCGAGAAGAACCCTAATCTACAGGGGGCACGACTTGAAGCAGGGATTACCACCGCTCTGAGATTTGTACATGGTACCGCCGCGGACCGAGCCGCGATCGTCGCCGAGCGACGACACCGCGCCCGGCAGCGTGCTCAACACCACACCGACCTCGAAGCAGAGTTCCTTGCCCGAGTTGATAGTGTGCGAGATGAAGTGGAAGAGAGGATGGCTGCATCCATTTGCAACGCACCTGAATTGAAACTCACCCGGGAGATTGAGGGGAGCCTGAGAAAATATGAAGCAAGCGTCCCAGAAGGTAGCGACTATGAAGAACCTGGAGAATTTATGTTTTCGATGGAGCCCGCCATCAAAGCCTTGGCAGTAAAAGGGTTGGGGGATTATGGTGGTATTAAAATACAGCTGTATCTCCACCTAAGATATTATCGCACCACACCGGAAGGTGAACAGATCACAGCAATAGCAGCCCACGGAAGCAGGAACCAAGAAATGCTGAATGTGGGGGAATTTGAATAGATATACAACCACGCCGTTGCTAAGATATATGCAGATAGTGAGTGCTTCACTGAACAGGGTTCGGATTGGAGCTATGATGCATGTGTGCAGCTCGATCTCTACATCGCAAAATACCAACCATTCCGAGGCGCTAGCCACTTCACAACCCCCGGCTACATCCCACCACGTAGTGTTGTGAATGTGAAGAATGAGGACAACCGCTGCTTTGAATGGGCCATACTCTCAGCACTCTACCCTGTAGCACATGGAGAGCATCCTGATAGACTCAACAATTATAGCGCCCACCTGGGAGAGCTAAACTTTGAAGGAATCCAATTCCCGGTGCAGCTGACTAGTATTGCTAAGTTTGAAAACCAGAATCCCTCCATAGCCATCAGAGTCTTTGGGTGGAACAAAGGACCAACCATACTCCGAACCAACACACTCCAACGCAACCAAATCAACCTCTTGCTCCTGTGTAAGGATGAGAATAGACACTATGTCTGGGTCAAGGATGTGGGGCGGCTTCTATATGGAAATAGTAAATACAAGGGTAAGAAGTATCCTTGTCTCAATTGTCTCCATGTACACTCCTCTCAGGAAACCTTGGACCGGCATGAGCCACTCTGCCAAGGCATCAACAAAGCCTGTCAGGTGAATGTCATGCCTAAAGAGGGAAAGATGAATTTCAAGTCCCTCCAGAAACAGATGAGGGCACCATACATCATATACGCAGACTTTGAGACTTTGAACGTTCCAGTACATGGTGTGGCAATGGATCCAAGCCAGAGCAACACGCGACAACTTGCCCAGCAGCCCCCCTGCGGCTTCGGCTACACCATTGTACGCTGCGACGGCCTCACCACAAACCCTGTCGTATATCGGGGGAAGGATGCTGCCGATGAATTCCTCAACGCTTGGGACGAGAGCAGGCCACCATCCACCACAAGTTACAGCGGCCGGCTCATGATGGTGCTGGGGCAAAAAAGACCGTGAAGACTTTGCCTCCGCCACAACTTGCCACATCTGTAAAGAGCCGCTGGAGGAGGACAAGGTGAGAGACCACTGCCATATTACAGGCAAATACCGGGGTGCAGCCCACAATGTCTGTAATCTAGGCATGGCGCATCAACAGAGACAAGCTGAGGATACCTGTAGTCTTTCACAACCTCAGAGGATACGACTCCCACATCATCATGCAAGCGGCCTGGCCGTCTGGACTGGGGAAAAAGAACAGTCTACAAGAAGAAGAAAGACGGCCAATGGCAAACCAAACAAGTAGACAACACAACAATCACCTGCATACCAAACACCCTAGAGAAGTACGCCTCCTTCACCATCGGTACAGCTGCAATTCATTGACAGCCTACAGTTCATGAATAGCTCTCTAGACACCCTGGTAGGGAACCTCAGCGAGCTGACACACTGTGGCAAATCAATGGCTCTGACACGTAGAGGCAACGACATAATCTCAAGATGTGAGACGTGCAACACTGAGAAGCACACCCCCTGGGCTGTCTTAATGAGCAAGTTCAGGACCACGCTAAGCCAGAGCCAGTCACATCTCCTTCTCCGTAAGGGTGTATACCCCTACGAATATATGGACAGCTTCGAGCGCTTTGCAGAGGACCGCCTACCACCCAAAGAGGCATTCTACAGCAAGCTCACCCGAGAAGGAATCAGTGACTCTGACTATGCCCACGCCCAGAAAGTGTGGCAGGAGCTCGATTGCAAAACACTCGGAGGCTACCATGACCTATACCTGAAAACAGACGTCGGTCTGTTGGCTGATATGTTCGAGGCATTCCGAGACACCTGCATGGAGGTATATCAGCTCGACCCAGCCCACTACATCAGTGCACCCGGCCTGGCATGGGACGCACTCCTAAAAAAGACGAAGGTGCAACTCGAGCTCCTAACCGACTTGGACTATGCACCTCCTCTTTGAGAAGGGTCTCCGAGGGGGTGTGGCCATGGTCTCCAAGCGGTATGCTAAGGCCAACAACCCCAAGACTTCAGACTATGACCCCACAACACCCAATTCATGGATCATGTACCTCGATGCAAATAACCTGTATGGATGGGCCATGATGGAATACCTCCCCACCGGTGGGTTCCAATGGGCCAATCCAACTCTCGAGGAGGTACTCAACACCCCCGACAACGCCCCAGAGGGATGGCTTGTTGAGGTTGACATGAAGTACCCAGCACATCTACATGAAGCCCACAGCGACTATCCACTAGCTCCAGAAACCATGACCGTCCCAGAGGCCTGGTTGAGCAGCTATCAGCGCGAGCTCCAGAACAAACTGGGGGGGTAAGTTCACGGAGCAAACAAAGCTGGTACCTCACCTCCACAACAAGGAGCGATACGTCGTCCACTACCGCAATCTCAAACTCTATCACAGCCTCGGTCTAGAGGTCACCCAGATCCACCGAGCCATCAAGTTCAATCAGTCCCAATGGATGAAGCCCTACATAGAGATGAACACCTCTCTACGAGCCCAAGCCAAATCGGAATTTGAGAAGGACTTCTTCAAGCTGATGAACAATGCCGTCTTTCGGGAAGAGTATGGAGAACGTTCGCAAGCGTATCAGAGTCAACCTTGTCAGAGGCACCGAGACTGACCGACTCCGAAAATTAATCGCCAGCCCCAACTACGAATCGTGTAGAATCTTCGATGGTGGACTGGTGGCGGTGCACAGCATCAAGAACAAGGTCCAGCTGAATAAACCCGTCTATTGTGGGCAGGCCATCCTGGACCTATCCAAGCACCTCATGTACGACTTCTGGTACAACCGGCTTAAACCCCAATACGGTAATAGACTCCAGCTCTGCTACACAGATACTGACTCCCTTCTACTTCAGGTGGAGACTGAGGATGTGTACGCGGACATGAAGGCTCACCCCGACTGGTACGACTTCTCTAGATTATCCGCGTGACCACCCCAACCATTCGACTGTGAATAAAAAGGTGGTCGGCAAATTCAAAGACGAGTGCAATGGTCGTTCGATAGCCGAGTTCGTCGGTCTCAGACCAAAGATGTACTCAATCCTAGAGGAGGCCACCAACATCAAGAAAGCCAAAGGAGTGGCTCGGACAGTTGTGAAGAAGGACCTCAGACACGAACACTACAAGGACAGTCTGTTCAGCCAGCGTGAATACAAACACACACAGGTTGCCATCCGAAGCAAGGGCCACCAGATAGGAGTTTATGAGATGAACAAAACATCTCTGAGCCCCATGGACACGAAAAAAGTGGATTTGTGCTGATGGTATCAACACTAGGGCCTACGGCTTCCTAGAATCCTGCTAGGGGGTAGCTGTGTGTCTGGAGGAGCAATGAGCAGCTCCTCGCGCACAAAACCACGAGCCGGCCCATCCACCAGGTAGTAAAGAGTGGGCTGTCCCTCTTGCTGGGTGATATGACTAATCCTGTGCAAGGTCAGCGACCATGTTGGATCAGTGGCCCGACGCAGGCCCCCTTCAAGCTCGCCCAGCCGAATAGAGATACCTGACCTGCGAGTCGGCTGGAATCACCGGTTCCTTACGCCCGATAGCGCGGCGGGCTGGCGCGGCTGGAGCGTGGGAGACGGACGAATCCTTTATCGCCTCAGCCGGCTTCCTACCAGTCAAACGCGTCACCTCATTATTGATCGCAGCGACTACCTGGGGTAGAGCTCTCACCCATTCGACCGACCGTTCATCTGAGCCTCGGGCAGCGAGCAACAACTCCTGGGCATATTGGGCCCCGAACAGTCTCTCTGCCAGAGTGCGGTTGAACCGCTCGACAATGGCCTGCTGGCGATGGTTCCCAGCCTGCCCACGGCGTACCTGTGTCTTATGCTTAGCCACCAGCTGACTGACGGCACCCATAAACTCCCGCCCGGGGTCAATCTGCAAAAGATTAGGCCACCTGAGCGGCCCGCGTTTATAGATCCGTCCAAGCGCTGATGCGACCGCGTCGCTACTCTTGTCTGTTAGCGGCTCAGCCTCCTTATAGCGCGAGGCAACATCGACCACCGTCAAGGCATACCTATAGGTCCTGGCCGCGCGGCCAGAACCAACGCGATCATGTGGGAGAAACAAAAGATCTGCTTGATGGACAGCATTCGGTGTGGACTCGGCGATGTGGGGTCGTGGAATATAGCGAGGCCGCGGCAGGTAGATTTGCCAGATAGCCTGCTTCTGAAGCCACTCCCTAGCCTCAGTCTCACTGACCTTAGCCGCAGCAGCCAACTTCTTCACAGCTGAATGCCTTTCCAATAACCTTGCGGGCTGTAGTAAACACGCTCCATTATTGTAAGGCCATATCACATATCTCTATAACAACCATCCCAAGAGGGAGCCCAAGACGGGGATGTCCTTGATTGGTGACTTGGGCCCAAAGATGATTCCTTTCCCACTAACAATCTGACTCTTCCTTCCACCACACACAATGCAGGTGCCACGCTTAACCGACCGCCCATTCTTCATCTTGCTAATCGTCCCACCCTTAGTGGGGGTCTGTCTCTTACACCGAAAACAATACATATTGATATACTACAGATGTCTATATATTCAAAACGAGGGCGCACCCATACCAAAGCGGCTCTTGGCAGACATCAGGGCCGAGACTATGCGGGCATCGCGACTCTCCCAGTCGGGGGCACCACCAGACGCTGCAATATTTTCAGCCGCCGCGGCTAGGACATCATCAGCAACGTTGCGGTTAGCTGTATCGCTATGAGCCGCATAAGCAATGTCGTGAGCCTTGCAGGCGCGGTCGAGTGTGTTGGCCCCCTCATAGCCTTGGGCCATCCGCTTATCTAGTTTAGTGAAAGGGCCGCAGTAGCTATATTTCCCTGTATTCTGGAACGAGCCTCCAGGAACATCCTCAGAGCTGACGCCCTCAGGCAGCCCCATATGCAGCTCAGGCAAAGGCAACATATTCAGTGCTTTGTTGAGGAGCCCCATACCAACAATCTGGCTCTTCTTAGCACCACAAACTTCACAGAGGCCGCGCCTGGTTATTCGACGATTTTTCAGCACGACCTCCGACTCCTCCAGCGTAGGAGTCTGCTTCTTACAGCGCAGGCAATACATATTGAAGATATTGCAAATATGTATATATTTAAAATGGAGATAACCAACTTCGACCTTGAGGACAAAGCCCGCCACCACCACCACTGGCTGCTGCCGGACACCATTCGTTGTGTTGTGTGCGGGCCATCGGGGTGCGGAAAAACAAACATGATGCTCAACCTACTACTGAAGCCGGGCTACCTAAACTATGACCGACTGCACCTGTACTCGAAGTCTTTGGGACAGGACAAGTACCAGTTCCTCCAGGATTGGGCCGAGTCTGTCGGGAGGTTGCGGGGCAAAATATTGCCTCCTGTCATAGCTCAGCCGAAGACATCATCCCCGTCGAGGACCTGAACCCTGAAGAGAGAGCTGTCATGGTCTTTGATGATGTCATGCTGGAGAAGCAGGGGCCGATCGAGAAGTACTTCTGCCAGGGCCGGCACGGCTGGTGCCGACACATTCTACCTAACCCAGAGCTTCTTCAGAATTCCCAAGCAGGCCATCCGTGACAATGCCAATCTATTGGTGATCTTCAACCAAGACTACGAAGAACCTGCGTGCCATCCACGACTCCTATGTTGGTGGTGATATGCCCTTTGACGAATTCAGGGAGTTCTTCACAGAGTGCACTAGCAAACCTTACGGTTTCGCAGTAATCGACCTGACCAGCAAGGCCCACGATGGCAAATACCGATGTGGGTTCGATCGGTTCTATATCCCAAAGTCTTCTATTTAGATATATATGTCATTGCGATAGCAACAACATGTGGGCCGATGTGACTAACCAAGCAAAGCGTAACGCCTTTGTGAAGGATTATCTAGCACGTCGGGACCGCCTGAAGCAGCGGTTTCTAGCGGAGAGGGTGGGGGAAGCAGATTTACAACAGGAGGCGGCTAAACTCTTCACACCAATTACTAAAACTGTAGTAGATAAGTCAGCACAACAAACAGGGGCAATAAGCCAAATCATCAAAGCTCAGACCGGTGAATTGGCTAAAATAGCAGACAAACAGACCGGTGAATTGGCTAGACGAACAAACAAACAAGCTAACGAGCTAGCTCAGGCCATTGTGGCATTGAACAGGGCCATTGAGGACAGAGCCAGAGCCCTGGAGGAGGCCAGAGCAGAGGAGGCCAGAGCAGATGAGACCACCCCTCCAGGGCCTATTATAATTGATGTAGATCAGGGCCTGGATATGGAAATCATTAGTGAGAAATATAAATACCCAAAACCTAGCACGCTCCTCAATGAGCCGGATGATGTGCTTCGAGGCATCCTTGATACCTCCAGAAGACTCAATTCAAACGAACTCGCTTCGAGGAAGAGGAGGGGCGACACCACTGCGGAGGAAATTATCGAAATAGATCATGATATTGCTGCTATGGCCGCATATAGGGAGCGTGTTAAAACTATATTGGATAATCGGCAAGAGGTTATTGTTCGTGGGCAAGGGCTGAAACTCCGAGGAGGCAAATTCGGCACCCTAACTATTGATCCAGCAGCTCTGGCCGCGGGCCGGCTGCAAGCTTTTGATGGGGACACCCTAGTATTGTCAGCTCCAGCAGATGAGACGCTGTACGATCTCCTAACCAAGCGCTTCGTCAAAGCAAAGCAATACACTCCACAAGCTATTGAGACATTTAGCCGGCTGGCTCAACTAGCTAAAATACCAGTCTATAACAAAAAAGGTAGAAAATACGGACTAATCCGCGGTAGTGGTGTGTTATACTACAACGATCCCAACACTCTGGTGGAGCGCCTAGCCCTGTTAGTAGCTTCGAAGGAGGCGGGGAATACGGGAGTTGACACAGAAATATCTGCGATACTGGATGAGCTTATGCGCAGTGGAGTGGTCTCTACGGAGCTGGCCATCAAGTTGAACAGAAGAATCTTCGTTCATTAAACATGGAGCTTCAAGTGGTGAAGGACATCCGCGACCGGCTCGCAGCGCTGGAGGTGCGACTCGCACCGAAGGAGAATATGTCCCTGGTGGTAACGTCGGATAAAAGCGACTGGACGACCTACTACTCCCCAGCGCTGTACCTTGACCCCCAGAAGTCATACGAGCTGGCCTTGCTGAATCTAGAGACCTACAACTCCATCAGCAATGTTAACTCCACCAACAATACTTTCGTCTACCGTGTGGAGAAGAAGGAGTGGAAAACCATCACCATAGAAGAGGGGGCCTATGAGCTCGCCCAGATCAATCGAGAGATTCAAAGAAAGATGGAGGAGGCCAAGGATTGGGATGAGAAGGCCGAGGAGAAGTATTACATTACCATAGGACCCAACCCCTCAACCCTTCGAGCTTTTGTAAAGATAACCAACCCAGACTATGAGGTTGATATGGGTGCTTCGTCTTTGCGCAAAATACTTGGGTTTGACCCACAAATATTGACTAAGGGCTATAAAGAAGGGGAGAAGCCAATAGACATCTTCCATGTGAATAGCATTCTGGTCAATTGTCAATGTGGTGAGTGGGTCTTATCTCGGAGGTGGGACCCACCCCACCATCTACTCATTCTTCCCCAACGTGTGCCCTGGCTATAAGATCTTAGAGTCTCCCAGAACTGCTGTCTACCTCCCTATCACCCAAGCTGGTAGTATACACAGCATACGCGTCTGGTT
Source organism: Cepaea nemoralis (assembly GCA_014155875.1). Classification (NCBI taxonomy): domain Eukaryota; kingdom Metazoa; phylum Mollusca; class Gastropoda; order Stylommatophora; family Helicidae; genus Cepaea; species Cepaea nemoralis. Next base: position 18,123 of record JACEFZ010017994.1, on the reverse strand, counting down.
GACTGACCAAGACGGTGCACAATTAAACTTTAGAGGCGAGCAAATAACTATAAGGCTACATATTCGCAGTGTGTAACCATGTATGTTTTCCCAAGACGTCGGATGCGGGTAGGTGGGGGGATGTTCGATTGGTTGGGCTCGGCAGCTCGGGCGGTTGGAAGTCTGGTCTCTTCAGGTGCTAAGGTGATACCCAGTGCCGTCAGTAAAGTTGCCAAATTTATTGGCAGCCCCATAGTTAGGAATGTGGCCAAGACAACGGAGTCTGTGGCCTCCGCAGGTGCAGCCTGCCAAAAAGCTGGTGGACGCTCTCAGGCCTTTGCCGCCCCAGCTGAAAAGGGAACTCACAGCTAAGAGCGCTGAAGTTTTGAAGCAGCTCGCTGTCCAGCCCGAGCTCGCTGTCCAGCCCGAGCTCGCTGTCCAGCCCCCAGTCTGGAGTCGCTGGACATCGCCAGCCGAGGTGGAGGTTTCAAGACAATTAGAGATAAGTCTAGACGTTTATAATATCACCATGGAGGAGCTCCGCACTTCTATGCTTGAAATTACCGAGCCTGTGCATGTTGATGAAGGTATTGAATCCTTTGAGTATCGGGAGTATGAGTCACAGAACCCTGCCGCTCTCAACCAGAATACCACTATCCAGATTGATATACACGCTCAGGATGCCTTCACTTGCCCTTCCAAGAGCTATCTTCTTGTAGAAGGCCGGCTCAGATCGTTTCGAGAGGAATACTATGATGCGAATAGTCTGGTGGCTTTGGTTAACAACGCGGTCGCGTTCATGTTCAACAAAATACGTTACCAACTCAACAACAACACCATCGATGATGTGTCATATCCTGGGCAGGCCACCACTATGATGACCCTTCTGTCGTGTGGGGCGGACTTTGCTTGGGGTGAAGGCCTCAATATGTGTTGGTATAAGGACTCAGATGCGGGGGCTGCTGCGGTAGGGAATGCGGGTTGGGAAAGGCGGCAGCTTATCATTATGAAGAAACCCCAAACTCCGGGCATGTTCAGTTTCTGTGTCCCACTCAAATACTTCTTTGGGTTTTGTAATGATTATCAGAAGGTGCTCTATGGCGTCAAGCAGTCCCTACTGCTAGATCGCCAGAACGACGCTCAGGCCATCCATCGCAGTAGTTTCGCGCGGGCGGCTGTGGCCGCCGCGGAAGGTAGAGCCGCTGTAACCGCTGTGGTCCCCCCCACCAGAGGGTAGGATTGAACTGTCTAAGATTGCCTGGATGATGCCTCACGTTATTCCCTCTCTGACCTATATGAGCTCGCTCATGACTCTGATAGAGAATAAAGTTAGAGTGCCTGTGGCTTTCCGCGCCTTACAGTGTGATAGTTTGGCAGTGCCGCAGTCCACATCCTTCACCTGGCAGTTGGGAGTTAAATCCCAAACAGAGAAGCCTCGGTGGATTCTGGTGGCTTTTCAAACAGCTCGTGAAAATGATCAGGACGAAGAACAATGCCATATTTGATCATGTGCGGGTGAAGAATATTCACGCCCTGATCAACAGCGCACGCTACCCCCTAGTGGATCTGAATGTCAACTTCGCTGAGTATAGAACCTCTCGGGCCTACAAAGCTTTTGCAGACTTCAAGGAGGCGTTCTATGGTATTACCAGCCGGGAGTCGTCCAACCTGGTGAGTCCTGTAGATTTCGTGGCCCTCTACCCCATACATGTTATTGATTTGCGGGCCCAGTCTGAAGCCTATTAAGAACGCTGTTCAAGCTATCACTCTCAAGGTGGAGTTCGATGTTGCTGTGCCTGCAGACACCAAGGCTTTCGCTGTGGTCATTGCAGATAAGTCTCTGTTCTTAGAATCTGACGGCAGGAAGTTTACTACAGTCTTGAATTAAACACTAGAGATATAGTGAAATGACTATGGCGCTGGTATCATATGGGCTGAGCCTCTCTCCGGGGCAGAAAGAGACGTTGGTCAAGGCGGCGAAAGACGGCACTGGTGCCACCCTACGTCTGGGTGTGGGGCAGCTGCACGGTGCTGATAAAGTCGGCCTGACCCAGCGTCAGATTAACCACATTAAGAAGAATGTGGCTGTGGGTTCTGGGGCTGAGCTGTCCTTCTCGAAGAGTCAGATCAAAAAGATGGTTAAGGTGGGTGGGTTTTTCCCCGCATTGGGGGCTGTGATCCCTCTCTTGGCTAAGGCGCTCCCCTGGCTGGGTGGCTTGGGGGGCTTGATGGGCGGAGCTGCTGGTGTGGCACAGGCAGTTGATCAGGCTCGTCATAACCGGGCGATGGAGGGTCGGGGTTTTGGGGATGACCTTCTGGGTAGGGTGATGCGTGAAGTGGGTGGTGTGTCTCGCAGTATTGAGCAAGTTGGCCGCGCGAGTAAGGGTCAGGGTTTCGGGGAGGATGTTATGAAGTTGGCGCTGGCCGGGCGGCCTAAGCTGGGGGGTTTAGGAGAGGATATTTTGAAGTTGGTGTTGGCCAACCAACCTGGTCTTAGGGACATGCTTGGGGTGGGGGGTAAGGGTGTGTACCTGGCTAGAGGTGGTAAGGGGATGAAAAAAAAGAAGCATTAAGCAACTTTGATATTGAGAAGGCGGCTAAGGATATACCCCACTTCCGCGGTGTGTTTATGCGCGATGGTCTTCCCGCAGCTCTACACAATCCGGAATGTGGGATTGTCAATCTAGACTCATCAGAGGGTGAGGGGACCCACTGGGTGGCTTATTACAAGGCGGGGCCTATGGCAGGTTTACTTCGATAGTTTCGGGCTTGACCCACCCCAGGAGATCCTGGATTATCTAGGGTGCCCCGTGCGCACCCAAACTTTTCAGCTGCAGAGGGCAGACGATGTGATCTGTGGTCATTTATGTCTTCATGTGCTTCGTGGGCTGGCGGGCGGGCAGCAATTTGAAGACATAATACTGCGTATGGTATAGACCATGTCTGTTGGAAAGTGCAACGGAGGGACCGTTGTCCAGCTCAGCCGAGCTGGGCTCGTGAGCAAGTATGGGGACACTATGCAAGGTACACTATCCATGGGTGGGTTTCGTCCTCACTAATGTGGGGGAACCTTCGGGACCTAGTGATGCTGCTACGCGTGGTTTTACGGAGCGGCTCTCTAAACGTGGAACGATGACAGAGGAACTAAATATGGGCACCCATAGAATCACCAATGTCGCTGAACCGGTTGGGGAGCAAGATGCTGGGCCACTAAAAATATGTTGATGCGCAACATAGGGCTGCGCTGATAGATGACCCAGACTAGAGTTAAGGGGTAATGACCTTCTAGAATGCTACAAAAAAATTATTTGGATAAGAGCGATTCGGTGGCCTCTGATTGGCCGTTGTGGTTTGTGGTACAAAAGTCCCTATCTTGGGTGGTCAAATATAAAACCATTTACCTTTCAAATATGGGAGTACTGCAGCATGCATACTTAACTTCGCTGATGGGGTATATGTAGGCTATGATGAAGCAGGCGCGTTCTACCTTAAAGGTGATGATAAGGTTTACACCCTTAGTTTGGTGGTGAACAGCCAGCCCATGCCTGCATACATTCGATCGTCCTATCCCAGGGAGCAAACTATATATCAAGCTCTTCTTATGGGATGGGCCTTTTACAAATTGGGGGATGTTATGCCAGGCCTTCAAGTAAAATCTCTAGGCTCGCGAGGCGGAGGGTTGGGTTATTATTAATTTCGGTGGAAAAGTGGAAGTTACTGATGACCGAATTGCAGTAAACATACTTAAGGATGCTAGGGGTGTTGATACCATCAATCTGAGAGAAGTTAAGGTTTCACCGTGGGTTCATCTTATAAAACTTTTGTATACCACAACCCTGTCACTGAGGAGGATTCAAAACGTATAACCACGAATTGAATATATAGGTGCACTACTATACAATGGCGCCCGACCAGACCTTTCGTCTTCAAGAGATCACTAGACTACAGAAGAGCTTGGAGGCTGAGCATGAAAAACGGTCTCTGTTGTATAAGAAGTACCATCGGATTGTGAATGTCTTGGATGGGATTGATACAGCACTGCTTACGGTGAGTGTGGGGACTTCTGTCAACAGCCATTGCAGTCCCAGTCGTCTTCGGCCTAGAGATAGGCTGCTCTCGTATGTGGGCTATTGGGGGCGGCCGGCAAGTTGGTGACCCACAGATGTGCAGCTTAAAGCCAAGAAGCATGACGAAATCAGGATTTTGGTTGAATCGAAACTTTCAACAATCTCCGATCTTGTCTCGGCGGCCTTGCAGGACCAGGAAATTTCTGATGCGGAATTTAAATTAATTCTGAATGAATCAGTGAAATTTCGGACAACAGCAGGCTGAAATTCGACGCAAAGTTTCTGCCGACTTGCACCAGAAAAAAGAGCTTACTGACTTCACCCCACCAGCCAGAAGCCCGCCTGCTAGATAGCCCGCTAGATAGCGCGCTCTTTTTTCATAGCCTCTTTCACCTCGATGAATTTCTCCAAGGGATCGTCTACTGGCAAATCTCTTGTCAGAGCCACATAGCGCTCAGCTAGTTCACTATCACAAGTGTGGCACATATCGAACGGTTGCTGTACTACTGTATTACAGATAGTGCACCCAAACACATTCCTACCCTTTTTAAGTAGTTGGAGGTGTTTGTAGCAGAACTCGCCGCGGCACCTGCGATCGCACCGGATCGAGGCCCCTTCATGCACAAGCCACCTTACAATTCTTCATTTTAAGTTTGAGTCGCTAGTCTCTAATTCTGAACTCCGCTCGAGTATCTGGGCCGCGCAATTTTCTTAGCGAGAAAAAATTGTCCCGCTCGCGCGGCTCATAAAACTTGTCACGCAGAAACAAAACGATCACGCTTGCTCCGTTCAGTCACGGTACTTCCGGCGTGATCGTTTTAAGCGGAAGTGTGTTGACTGGCGCGCAAGTTTGGATTTATCCCAGATCAGAGCGAAAAGGGTGCTATGTATGTTGCAGAACCATACATCGTGCAGCCACCGATACATCGCTGCTCCACGGTTCACTATCCCAGTCAGCTTCAAATTGACAGGCTAGACATTCACCCGTTCTGCACATCCTCCTCAGCGATTGTTTCCAAACAGTCTGGTGGAACTCCTAAGGACCTCCAACCCCAAGGAGTATGAATGATTATAGTTCCCCCACTTATTCTTCTGCCTTGGCGTTGTATGATCCGGAGATGATAGTCGCAAAAGCGTCGTCTTGAGGGCTTTCCACAAAATGTTGTGGGGCTCTTGAACCACTGGCAAGTAGGCATGTCTCTAAAACACAATCCGGTTGGGTATCCAGTTTCATACCTTTATATGGACGCAGCTTGATGTTGGTCTTTCTCTCAAACTTCCAAATCATCCTATGGAAGGCATCTAGCGTACAACGCTCGCACATCTCATAAGGACGCTTAACCCCCCTCTCACAGAATATACACTCTTCTATGGTCACGCCCCGCTTCGCCTGTGCATTGTGCCTTGAACAGAAAAGACCAACACAAGACCGGCCGCAGCGCTGCTCTGTGCCGAGTTTGAGCCACTCACAACCATTCATCTTGATATACCCTGGGAGGTTGTAGCTCTAATTCACTTGCGGTGGTGCATTATAATACGACGACGTCCCCTGCGCGACTCTTCAAATCTTTGGTAGTTGCACCAAACCCCTGGGGGGTGGTAGTGGGTCCACTCTCCTTCGGCATTCCTCCAACAGTACATACGCTGTCGTGTTGGATTCGCTTTTAACCACTGATGTGTGTCCATGGTGTGTACCCCATACATACTATAGCTCTAAGTAGCGCTCCGGGAGGATGGCGCCCCGGGGCCTAGGGGGGCGGGGCCCCGGGTGGTTGGATCCCTAGGGGGGTGTTGTTTTGGCGCTCCTGTGGTGCCACCGACCTTTTGGCCCCAAACCCCTAAAGTACATCTACTACAGCAGCTGAAAAATGTTGTTGTTGACTGCAACGTCCTGCAAGGGATATGCAACATTTAACAAAAAAGTAGGTAGGCCATTTGGAGAACGTGGCTCTCATACCGGCTGGCCACATATAGTATAGAATCTTTGTCAATTCTCCCGTTTGAAGCATTGTCATGTTAATGTGTCTATCTGTTCACTGCTGATCTTTGCTCTGGTCGACACCTAACTAGTCTTCCATCCATCCATCCATCCAATTTTGGGGAAGGGAGTGGGGACCGTCCACCTCTTTCAACCAGCCTCTGCGGCGTTTGTTATAATTAGCGTGTTTCAGAGTGCGGGTTAAGTTTGTCCTGTCTTCTGTGTCAGTTGCAGATGAATTTTCGATTTTGCAGCGTTCATTTCATTGACGTCAGCTGAGGTGGGATTGGGGGGGGGGGGGGGGGGGTGTTGGCTAGCGGGTTCTTCTCCTTTGTGTCCGATTCTTCCTTCTTTTCTGTTTGTCAGTGATGGCCCCTGACTCGTCTTTTTTGGTTAGGTCCAGCCCTTATCAGGACCCATTCTTCGATTTTTTGGGCTAGGTATCTTTGCTTTGCGCTCTGCGCTACCTCAGCTATATGCTTGCTTACCTTCTCTGCCTAAATTTCGGGGTCTTCGTCAAACTATTCTTAGAGGAACCGTGTGTTTCATCACGGTTAGATGACAATGCCATTTAATATGACCACAGTATTTCACCTTCCACAATACTGCACAGCTGTCGTCAATGTTCAGATCGTTTAGACTGTCAGCATGTTGATGTCTTTATCTTCTTGTATATATAAAAGCTTTTTTTCAAATTAAAATTTAAGTTAAGAAGCCCATAACTTTGTTCCGCAAATTTAAATAGAGAACAGGTATAGCTGTGTATACGCCATTTAGCGGCTTTGTGGGGAAAGGGTTACGGATGCAATTCATAATCCCACACATCACGTTTGAAACACAGCCACGGGCGTTTTGGCCCGCCCTGCGTTGGTTCCTATATAAAGATGTAAATGCCGGTCGTCCAGAAAGCAATAGCAAAATCAGAACTAGCTTAAAACCGCTGGGGTGTACTACCGTATCTTGCTGACTAATAAAATAGTCAATCAGATGAGATCAGTTGTCACCTTTACAGCGATAACGGTATGCAATAAATATTTTGCATTGTCTGTCTGTTATATTGACGCCATAGTCTAACATCTTTTACCAAGCACACGTTGATGCATATTGCGATTTCAACAGCTGCCATCCAATTCCAAATGGCCTACTATTGTAAACATCATCGTGACATCAGCCGTTCGAATGTGTGTGTCGATCATGTAATAATTGGACACCACGACAGTACCGTGGCTAGCACACCCCAAGTATGTGTAAACACCACACACATAATTTCTAGACAGTGACGTCCTGCAGTCATGTAATGAAGATTCTGTTGGCAACTAGTAAATATGTGGACCGCATGTTTGCAGAGTGAGTCACGTAGTAAATCTTTATTCAGTGCCTTGCCGGCTGGCGTGGGAGATCATGCCTCTCCAAAAATTACGATCTCAGTCGTCATGGATCAAATCGTGTGTTGACTCCATTCAGTGTCATGACACAAATCAGTCAAGAATCTGCTCACGCTGTCTTCCCTCTAACTCTCGTTCCGCAGATCGTTCCGGTTGTCACAACATGTTCCAGTTTTTGTCGTCTCATAACGTGGCCAAACACACGATGATTGCTACTTTCTGATGTTTGTGTTAAGTTGTCGTTGCGACTCAGCTTCCCTTAAAACGTCCCGATCGCTCATTTTGGCTGTCCAATCAAAAAGTAATAACTACACACTTGAAAGAAAAGACAAGCAGAACAAACAATGTTTTAATTGCATAAAGAAACATAACCACTTTAAGGCCATTTAAGGAGGGACCTGGTTGGTTTGGGTAACCGCTCTAGCTTAGTGTCTAGAAATTCGCCTGTCGGTGCGGTGATGTGAGGTTTGATTAGCATCGAGGAAGATCCGAGTTTAAACACACTCACAAAATTATCCGGGCTTCCATGCCGAACAAGGCCAAAATGGGTAACAAGAAACGTCTTGGTGACCGTAACGGTGACTGGTGTGACCTGTGACATTGCACATGCCGTGCGGATTGGTCTAGAACAATATAGATCTAGCACCGAATGCCTTATGTGTCTTGGCATACTGTCCCATACTTCACTTACTGAGTGGATTAACTATTGCTGTCCCGCACGTTTTCACAGCGCATGTCGCAAAAACGGGATGGGATGTTCACAATATATACACACAAGTTACGAGTGCAACACTTTCACAGAGATTAAACACAATCTGAGCAATTGTGGCAATTCAGATTGCATTTGAAGTGATAGATGAAATACGCAGAGGAGAGTAAATAGCGTAATACGTGTCATTTAATACTGAAAGTGTCAAACTTCGGAATCCGATTCTAAATGGAGAAAGCAAGAAATGAATCACAATGTGGATATTTACATATGATGTAACATGAGGTGGTTTTAACTCCATCCCCCGTTGTTACCCTTGATCATCTAGTGGTGTGTTTGACATCTACACTTGTAAGATAAAGGCTGACTAGGGGAAATACTGAGTTTTCCATACTGATCATTGGAGTAGAAGATTGATTGATTGATTGATTGATTTAGGAACCGACATCACAGCATTCGGGGCATTCCCATAATCTCTCCGTCCCCATCCTCAGCAGCCAGCGAAGAGTTCCAACACCAATAGTTCCAGAAGCAAACTGATTATATGTCCGTCTCGCCTTTCCTCTGAGCGTCGAGCGTCGGCCAGATCCCCTCGTTACTCCTCGCTGCCTCATTCTTGCCAGACTATGGTGATCCATTTGATCCTCCGAGGCGTACACGTGCTCCCACAAGGCCGCAACCACATCTACCTTGTCATACATCAATACTCCACCATGTTTTGCCGAGCCAGCCAATCCGTCCGCCTGTTCATTCCCCAGCACACCGGCATGCCCCGGAGAAAAAATCCAGGTGATGCCTGCCACCTGTGACCTCCGAAGCGAAGCAAGCCACTCTGCACGAAGCCTGCCCGTCCTCATCCTCCTCAGCATGCTTTCTGGGTCAGTTACAATTACGATGTATGTATGTATCGTGTTCTCTATCCAGCGGAACGCTGCACTGGCCTCCTCAACTCCATTCTTAAGCTAGATGTTGTGGTATCATACGACATTCTCTCCCGCACCAAACGTCTACCATTAGCTTTGGCTAAGAATCCCCAGGCACTTCTCCTACCTCTCAACACCGACCCATCTATGTAGATAATCACATCACCAGGTCGAGCATTATCATGATTTAGTTGCTGGATTTCCACTTCCGTGGCTCCTGCTGGCCACTCCCTGTACTCCCGGTCCAATGTGATTATAATTCTACACAAGTCTGACTGCTCCGCTGGCACTCTGACCCACTCCTCTTCCTCACCTAATGGTCTCCAAGATGCACACCTGTCTCAATCGTGATCCTCCGCCTGAGGCCATCCATGATTTCCCTCTTATCAGTCTCTGACCCTTATCTGCGTCCAGCGCCTCATGCAACGGGTGATCTATGTCTGCAATTACTCTGAGGTATGTCTTCGCCTGCATCACCTTGTGCCTACCAGCAACAGTCGTCAGACCAAGGATGTAACGCATACACACTACTGGGGTGTCTCTAGTGCATCCCCGAATGACCCGCATAGCTTCGTTCTGTATGCGCTCTAATGTCAACAGCTGACTCTTTGAGACACTGAGCAGTCCTAGTCCATAATCAATCACTGAGAGGATCAAGTGCTGGTATAGTGTGAAGAGCATTCCCTGCCCTGTGTCCATTGCAGCCATAGTTTTAAGTGCATTGAGTTCCTTTTGGGATCTTGTCACAACCGTCTCCACATGGTCCTTGAAGGGCAGGCTCCTGTCAAATGTGATTCCCTGATACTTCAGTTTGTTCTCTCTGTTGACGCTTCTACCATCTATCGTGAGGCTTGGGACATCATCTCTCACAATCCTGTTGTCCAGAGAGCACTACAAAACAGCCGTAGACGATTTCGAGATCACCCACTGAAATAGACGAGTTCAATACTGATCAATGTAGTAGACGATTTCAATATTAGTCATTGAAACAAAAGATTTCAGTAGTGATCATTGAAATTGCAATGCCAATACTGATAATTGAAGTAATCTCAATACAAATTACTGGAATATAGAATTCGGGATCTGTTAATTAGAGGTCACGCTGATCAGTTAGCTAGATAATTATAGAACTGATTATCAACTTGATGATGTCAAGTCTGATCAAGGAAGTAGATATGTTAATATTGATAAAGAACAACCAGTTTGCAATACTGATAATTTAATTAGCGGATTCGAATTCTGTTTTTTTTTTAATTTTAATTTTTTATTTTTTAATTAGAGACTTTCAGTATTGATAATTGCACATGATTTAAATACTGATCATTGAACTAAATAATTTCAGTACTAACTATTTACCTAGAAGAGTTCAATATTGGACAGTGAAGTAGCAGAATACAAGACTGACTTCTGACGTAGATTATTTCTTTATTAGATTTTTGAAGCAGCTTTACGTATGCTGATCACAGAAGAAGAGGATTTGAATACTCATTGTTGAACTCATTGTTAACAACACTCATCGTTAAATTAGACATTGTCATACTAATAATTGAAGTAGTAGATTTCAGTAATAATAATACTTAAATTAGAGACATCATTAAGTATGGCATTTCCATACTAATCATTGCACTAGTAAACTTAAATGTTCATAGTTGAATACTAATCACTGAAGTAGACAAGCAATGGATGTTTTTAACTAATGAAAATGGTGATCTGGAAATGTGTTGGAAGTAAAGAACTGCTGGTTTATTACTGAAAAATCCTCCCTCTAATGTAGACTGGCCTATCAAAAGTAGGGCCTAACAATGTGTGTCTAATACTTGTGTGGAAGCACATGAGGTCGTTGAGATAGCATTAGAGTATACATCTCACAGGTATCCAAATATGTAAAGGAGTGTGATGTGTTCTTTCAGTGAGTAGTTTGTAGGAATGTTTGAATCTCGCTTTCAGCTCTTATAGTATCTAATGTGCCCTCATATCTTCTCTTCTTTTCTGTATTATAATGAGTGCGGATCAATACACTAGTGTGTATTTCACATGTTGTTGTGAGCTGTGTAACCGGTGCGTTGAGTTCCATTATTAGTCACATTAGAATTTACTAAAAAAACGAAAAGGTTCTTTTTTACTTTTTCACGCAAGACAAATGCCGGCAGACAATACATCGTAAGTACGTAAGTAATGAACAATTTACGTGTTTTAAAGCGCATTGGCCTGATGCTGCTAGACGAATAATATTAGTCCAATTGGCGCAAGCTGGTTAATGAAGTCAATATCACGTCGGCCCCTTTACCCATCCAAGAAATATTTTCGTAGGCATTTTAGGCTGAGCCTACCTGGAACCCAAGTCAAAAAATAAAAAAAAATTATTCAAATCTTCCCCGAAGCGAATCGTACACATGAACACTGGATCGGTAGGCGAGTGTCCAGCAACTTCGCCTTCGCGATTTCCGATGACATTATGTAACTGTAAATAGCCATGTGCATCCATAGTTTACAAAGTGTAAGATGCACATTGTTAAAAGAAGGTACTCTATTTTTTTGTTTTATTGTATTGTGCTATCTTAATAAACTTTTACGTCAGCTCTCAGCTTACGCCCGCCTTCTAGTTAACATCGTTGTTATTTATTTAGCTTAGATACTCAAAGCGTCTGACTTTTTTATGTTCTTTATTGGCGATTGCTATTTTTAGTGGCGTGCAGTTTTGTCCGTGTACTTTAAAGAAAATGAGTCATCGAGCTGTGCAATAAAATATAATTAAATTCTATTAAATTGATTAAAATCATGCCACCCCACCCCCTCAACATTGCTTCAAACTCCAGAATGGTCACTTCTGGACTGATTTTTGCGTGTGGACTAGCTTTCCATATTACCAGTGTCCCTCGCCATCGGACGAACCCATCAGACTTCTGAGGCACTTACACAACAGGGTTATATGAAAGGAAAAAAACACAGAATTAACGGGCGGACCATATTACATCAAGGGAGGGTAATTATATATATTGCGAGAATAGTGAGCCTTTAAAAATAGATACATCGGCGAAATATATTTACGACAATGTATATTCACCTAATGTTTAAACTTTTGAACGAAAAAGTGCACTTGAATGCTAATAATTTCTAATAGTTACTTTAACACACAATAACCTTTAAATACACTCGGGATATTTGGATAATAAAAAAGTAGAAATGTAAAGTATATTGATAAATGCTATTGAAAACAGTTGGTGTCAGCCTATTGATAGGATGAAATATGTATTTAAAACTTTACACAACTGAACAGCAACAATTAAATGCAAAGAATATTGTACCATCAACTACAGACACACATGCTATTAACGTTTACTCTTTACTGTTATGCAAGGGGAAAATAATAAAAATGGCGATTGAACAGTAAGAATATGTGGAAGAAATAGGAATAATCAATGCAATATAAACATTCCTGATATGGAGATATAAATATACACGCAAAGCCCTACACTAGTGGCCTATCGATTACCCTATAGCATTTTATAAATTTGAGGGCCGTGGTCACAGAAGCGGCTAAAATAATTACCTGTAGGCCCAGTGTTCATATATTTGAATCCCCGTTTAGATGTGTGCGTTTTCAGTTTTATATTGGTCTGGCTCCCATAAATTGGTACGTTGAATTAAACGTGGCCTACACCCGTGACAGAAAATCCGACACTGACCGCAGAACAAAGTTGTGTATTCAGATCTGTTTATAAAAGATGGTACATGTATTATAGTGTATGCATGATGTATTTACGTGATATAATTATTTTTATGTCTAATGTAAATTATGTAAATACAATATATATATATATATATATATATATATATATATATATATATATATATATATATATATATATATATATATATATATATATATATATATATATATATATGTATATATGTTGTAAGGTCAAACTCGTTATTGCACGAAAACATACTGTGTTCCTTTATTTCTTCTTGTCCAAATTGTGTTCGTCGTGTATTTATTATTGTTGTAACGTCGTGGTCATTACTGATCAAAACTTTGTGTACACAATATATGCCGCTGTGACTGGAGTAATATTATCAAAAATCCGCATATGCAAACCCATTTTCGAAGTTCAGTTATATGTACTTAAATTTCACGATGGCTGTTGTTCTGTTGCTGAGTTCTTATTTTAGATTTGAAAGATTCTACCAGATGGCGAAACGTCACCTCATCATTAAAACAGCAGTAATGTACACATAAACAGAACTAATATAATGCCGGTCAAATGGCTCAGGCATTCTAAATTATGTATATCAAAATGTCTGGATAAGTACACTTTATTCAATGTGTGCCTTTGATAATGTTAACTCAGAAACTGACATTAGCAACGCAACAAACTGCAGCTACTATTAGTGGACCGATATGTTTATTATAATATATGTTTACAATAATGCAAGGCTGATATATGCAGTTTGACACACGATGTCAATCTCAATAATTTCCTTGTCTCACTCTTCTTATAATTTATTAAATGATAACCTTATCCACATTATAATCGATTTACATTTAACACAAGCGTTCTGTAAATAAAATAGACAGCGGAAGGTTGCTTATTCGAAATAAAACAATCCACTTTGCATGGCGAATTTCATGGAGTTTTATCTACTATAATCTTTCGAAAACAAATAAACCTTTTACTCGAATTATGTATGCCGGTATAGGGTGTAACAATAACCAAGATAAATAAATATATAAATATAAAATATAAACATGTATTATATCTGATAAAATCTGTATTATAATTTTAACAGCTATATGAATAAAAAAAACACATTAACCAACTGCCATGTATATACGAGAAGAAGTCACAAATGGCTGCAGAAAAATAACTTAATATGATAACAACATGAAACCAGTTTAATTTTACACACACATCGTACCTTTATTTCTCAACATAATTTCCACCAACATTGATGCACTTATCCCATCGGTTTATCAGTCATACCAAACCGGCTGCATAGAACTGCGCGCTCTGTTTTCTAAACCACATTGTCACTTCACAACCAAGGTGACAAGTTCTGGAACATCCATCCACCTTACAGCCCAGGCTTAGCATCTAGCGATTTCCACCTTTTTGGTCCACTGAAAACCCACCTTGACGGGAGACATTTCGTGAATGATTCAGAAGTTGAATGTGAAGTGAAAACGTGGTTTAGAAAACAGAGCACCCAGTTCTATGCAGCCGTTTTGTGGGCACTGATAAAACTATGGGATAAGTGCATCAATGTTGGTGATAATTATGTTGAGAAATAAAGGGACAATGTACGTATAAAAATAAACTGGTTTCAAGTTGTTATCATAATTAGGTATTATTCTACAGCTATTTGTGACTTACTTATTGACTTCCCGGCGTATATGTATGGGGACTGACCATGTGTGCGAATTTCTCCGAGTAAAGTGATGTCGCTATAGATACCTTTCGTATCGAAATCACTTTAGTCTGAAAATTTGCACACATGGTCAGTTCCCCTCTTCCAAAGCCAACGAAGAACTCACGTGTTGATAGTTTTATAGTGCATTCACATTTGTTTGCCTCAATATAAACATCCATATCTCAGTAACCAACTGAGGGAAAATAATGAGATTTAGTATATTACCTTATCATTATGTCCACCCAACAAAACAAGTTTTTGTTCTGGAGATTTTACAGCATATTTCAAAGTTTGTTTATATGCGGCATATAATTTACGAGTCTGAGATGAAATTCATAATTTTAAATTTATTACAGCGTAGCCAGACAATCAGCGCTCAATGTTGAATATATTCACGGGATTGGCCTTTTGCCAACTCCCCGCATTGCTTAAACTAGGACTGTTCAGAGGTGTCTCAAAATGTGGGTTATTTCATGAAACCTGATTAATATTTTTTTATTTTTTTTAATTTTTTAATCTTATCACTTATCGCTAAATTTGAAATGTGTGAATATTTTTCAATGGGATTGAATGCGAAATTGTGTATACACTTCACAGAATCGCTATGAAGTTGTACACATATTTTTGTCAAGAAGCTGATCGTAGGAAACTGTTGTATACTATTACAAATTCCGAAAAAAGAACAGTGCATGCATTGGGTTTGAGTAAACGGTCATTTCGTCGATGGGTGCAAGAATCTGAAATTAAACCCCCACGCAATAACCAAACGGTAGGTAGAAAGATTATTGTAGACAGGTGTGACAAAGATGTCATAAGGCGAGCTATTATAAAAATGCTTTAAAATGTCGCTTAAAATTGACAGGGTCGACTTCATTGCACCGGTTCTAACCCATATGGCTCGGTCTCTTTCCGCAGCGCGGATAGCATCGCACAAAGCACGAACTCCGCAGCTCTAGCGACGACCCACATAAGTGTCCTAAAAATTTAACTCGTAAACCGAAGGATGCGGCCCGGAATCGAACCCACGACCTTTGGAGCCCGAGTCAAAAGGATTGACCACTTCGCCACGGAGACTCCTAAAATTATAAAAATGTTGGATGTTATATAAAGGATTATCCAGCATTATAAAAATGCTGGATGCCAAATGAACAGTGACTGTAAGAAAACTTAGGGTTTTGTTGAGAAAGAACTAATAACATAGAGCTATCCAAAACAACTTTGTGGAAAATTATAAGGACATTATCTTCACTTTTTGAAAGTACAAGGGCGGTAGAAATATTCTTTGCTAGCACCCGCATTTAGGAGCCATGAGAAGCAGATACCTACGTGAAATAAGGGAAATGCGCAAAGAAAATGTTGGCATAGTGTGTCTGGATGAAATGTGGATCAATGCGCACCACACAAGTGATAAGGAATTGCAATCAGTGGATGGACAGATAAAGCGATATGTGCCCAGTAGTATAGGACAGCATTTTGTCATGGCCCATGCTGGTAATACGCATAATGGCTTACAACAGAATGCTGGGCTCGTGTTCGTATCAAAGCATACAGACAATAGGGATTATCATAATAAGATGGTTGGTAATGTATTTAGAAATTGGCTCGAGAATACTGTGCTTCCATCCCTAGATAGACCGTCTTGTCCAATTATGGACAATGCATGATATCAATGTTGTTGCCCAAGAAGACAAAATACCTACAGCATTGAGCACAAAGGGAGCAATAAAGATATGACTCCGAATGGAAAACATACCATTTCCAGAAATGTATTTCTAGCTAGAATTGTTGTCCCTTGTAAAACAGTCGCCAAAAAGCAAAAAATATCACATCGACAAGTTGATAGAAGAGCATCGTCATGGGTGCTTGAGACTTCTGCCGTACCATTCTCATCTTAATCCTATAGAACTTGTGTGGGCTAAAATTAAAGGACAGGTGGCAGCTGACAATACTATATTCAAATTGTCTGACGTCAAGATACTAATCCAGCCCGCGCTATTAAATACTGATAAAGGTTACTGGAAAAATGTGAGGACCATGTGTTGAAAGAGTAAGATTATTATTATAGAAAGGATGGATTGAATTTTATGCAACCGAGAGCAGTCATCAACCTACTGGAATCGTCCGACACAGATTAAGGTCTGAGCAGATCGCAGACCTTAATCCACGTGCTCACCAACTGGGATATTTTGCTACAAATATTAAGAAGAATTGCAGGCCCTAAACATTACAGCATCAGCATAATGTCAATGGCAACAGTTTGTATTCCATAGTGATGAATTTTCAATTCCGCAAGCCCTCAGCGGTGACAAACAACTGTATTGAAAACACACACACACACACACACACACACACACACACACACCACACACACACACACACACACACACAAACGCATTGAATGCCAACAGAAGAGTAATATTGCGGTGGAAACTGACAAATTGTAGCATAACAAGAAACGTGAGAGCAAACCACGTTGTCAAATTAGGGGACAACACACGTGCATACGAATCAATCTATAAACTTCAATGAAAAGAGGACCAACATCTTGGTCGTTAAGAAGAAAGCCCACTACGGAGACACTGACAACTATTTTCATAGTGCAAAACAGGTAATCATGTTCCGTCTCTGAACGGTAAACAGCAGAGTAGACAATCTTTCACGAAGACTCAAAGCGGGTCTGTCACCCATGTGTACGTGTGAACAAACTACACAGACAGCTGAACAGGATCATTAAAAATGGAAACATGATGACTAAATTGCGGTATCATTTCTGGTCACTCCATACGCACTTTAACGCACAGCTATTTGGAAGCTTTCACGAACTCAATATAAAAAGCTAACATGAATACTTGTGTACACTTTATTAACGAGCAGCTGAAGAAACAAGAAGGAAATGAAAAATAAGGTAAGAAATATATTCCTTCTACTTTCCTGTCAATTTACAAATTATTTACCCCATGCATCTGTAAATTCTCTGTCTTTACTAATATTACACATTGCACCCCTCTCGGGATTCTCCTTGGTGAAGTGGTCAAGCCGTCTGACTCGGGCTCCGAAGGTTGTATGCTTCGATTCCGGGCCGCGTCCTTCATTTCACGAGTGCATTTTTTCGGAGACTCCCGAGGGTCGTCGCTGGAGCTACGGAGTTCGTGCTTTGTGCGACGCTTTTCCGCGCTGCGGAAAGAAACGGAGCCAATATGGGATAAAAACCCTGTGCAATGCAGCCGACCCTGTCGACTTTTAAGCTACTTATTTTATTGCACCCACTCCCATACGAATCCGGATACGCCTTGTGTCGTCATATGAATTAGCGGGGCGTTCCTTACTGTAAAAACAAGTTTGTTAGCGAGAAATCACTAGTTTTTCAGCAAAATATCAAATAAATGTCGCCACTTTCGATGATTTAAGTTGCTTTTGGACCTATCAAAGACATATTCCTTGGGTGGGGGTAAATATAAGACGGCAGGAAAAATTTCATAAAGATGCAACAGACAGTTTTCAAAATAATAGATCGTGAATGAAGGCATTCGTTTGTGGACATACTTTAGCAGAATTCAGACTGTCTATTTGGCCTCTCCTCTACGACGTGGCAATCGTCAAGCCGTTCTGCGCTGATCCAGTCCCTTCTCGTGTCTCTATACATTAGTTAGTTAGTTAGTTAGTGCCATTG